>PVKE010050437.1:0-10950 GCA_004027555.1 Craseonycteris thonglongyai
TGGAGTTGTACATTGGGAAACTGTCTGATTGTTACCAACCAATGTCACCCCATTAAATTTAACAATAAAATATAATAATATTAAAAATAAGTAAATAAATAAAAATAATTAAAAATAAATAAAAATAAAAAAGACTGCCCCTGATCTTCTGGAGGGACTTTGGATTCTGAGGTGTGCATTGTGTTTGATGTGGTTGTTTTTGCTTTATGTGTGAGTCTGTTTTCCCTCTGGCGGTTTGCCTATCAGATGGGCTTCTCTTTATTTTTTCTTTTGGGCTCAGTTGTGGGAGAAGGAGATTTTGGGAGAGGGTTGGGGGAAGCAGACAGCTTCTGTGTCCTGGGGCACTTCAGGTTGCTGTCTTAGCTTTTAGATAGCAGGGTAGTAAAGGTGTGGCCAGGGGTGGGGGCATGTGAGTAGGAGCTAGGGAGGGCCTGAGACACAATAGCAGATTCCTCTTTCAGCAGGGGGGCTGGTGGTTCAGTGGGGGCGGGGCACAGGAGCTCTGGTCTTTCTCTCCTCCGCCTGGCTGCCCCTCCATCAATCGTATCTGTAAGCCACGCCCACAGGGCAGCACTTGGATGGGCTGGGGCTTGGCAGAGGCCCAGGCGGCCTCGCAGTCCCGCTCGCAGGCAATTACACCGCGGTGACCTGGTTGGCAGCCCAGTTGCGCGCGTGGGCTGCAACGCCCCAGAGGCCCGATGGGCGGGACGCCAAAAGCCCCGTTGCGCACTCGGGAGCAGGCAGCAGTGCTGCAGCGGCCCAATGGGCCGTGCGTCGAAAGCCTTGTGCGCACAGGCCGTAGCTTGGGTGGCAGCCGCTCTAAGCTTCCGGCTCTGTTTCGACCGCCGAATTCACTCTAAGCACGTCCAATGCAGCTATGCCCACTCAAGCCCCAGCCCTCACTCCAAGAGCCCTGTCTTCAGAAGGCGCTCCTTCACGGTCAATCTCCTCTGTAAATCAGGGTGCTGAGCTGTTGTGGGCTGATGCCCTGCTCTCACCCCACCCGCCGGGAAGTGCAGCCGCCCTGCTCCACAGTCCCTGTTCCACTTTAGGCTCTGTGATCTGATTAGGGCACTCTGTGCTGTTCCTTGAGTTCGGATGTTAAATTGTCCACAGTCTTGTGGGGATTCCACGCTCCCTAGGTCTCGGCTTCCAGCCCACCCTCGATCCAGCTCCACTTTGACCGTAGTCCCCCAATCCCCCTGTGCTTTTGCCAGCCCTGGGCCGCGCTCTGAATCTCTGTCCCCGAACCGCTGCTTCCCTTTCCATCTCCAGCTTTTTTTTTTTTTTTTCTCTAACCTTTGTGTGTTGTTCTGCATTATGTGGTTCTCTTAGTTGAGGTTTCTTCTCAGGGCTTCCCCTGTGGATTCCCCTCTGTTCACAAGGCCCTTCCCAGGTAGTTATCGGCGTTCTCCTCTAATGTCGCCATCTTTGATCTCCCTCAGAGCTTTAAAATTGAGTCATTAACAGAGGTTAAATGTCTTGCTCCAAGTCACATGATCTTTTTCTTATCTTAAAGCTTCTTGAGGGCAGAGACTCATTTCATTCATTTTTGCGGCCCCATATGTACTTAGGACCAAGAAAATGCTCCATATATCAGACCGGCTGCATGAGGCAGTACGGTATCCTGGGGTAAGAAGTACATGCTTCTGAGCAGGAGCCTTTTTGGCAAGTGAAGGTCCTCAACTGGGCAGCCACACCTACTCTTTAAAGTATGGCCTATGGATGCTTTTACTCTGTAATAACAAAGTTGAGTGCTTAAATCAGGGACCATTTGCCCCAAAAGCCTATGCATTATCTGGGTCTTTACAGAAAAAGTTTGCCAATCCCTGCCTTAAAGTCACAGTGTCCAGTTCTTCTACTTACTGTGATGCTGGGAAAGCTACTTGATTATGCTAAGCCTCAGTTTCTTCATCTACAAAACAGAGATCACCAGAGTAGCTGCTTCTGAAGCATTAAAACTCAAGCACCTACCAAAACCAACAAAGTAAACAGAAATTTGGTTGACTATTTCTAGATTGTACGGTAAACTATCTGCTAGATTTTAAATTTCTTGACATGTAGAGTCTTGAATTCCTCACTTTAGTTGTTCTTGGACATGGCAGGTTTCTGTAAACGTGTCTTAAATGAAAATAAAGTTGTATTAGGTGGGCAGAATAGTGAATAATTTTTAAGTTTTAGCCATAAGTAATAAGTATGGCTCTTAACTACTTGTTTCAAAGGGCAATATGAAAGAACAAAAATTATGAGGGTGAAATTTGAATGTTTCAAAATGTTCAACAACAGATGAAAAGATAAATTAAGAAACATTAAATTGAGAGTTTTACAGGCAAGTAAAATGATGATAGTGAACACAATTTAGTAACATAAAAAATGCGTATAAAATATTAGCTTTAAAAATAGAAAAAAGTGAGAATACAAAATTATATGTAAATAATAATTAAAAGTATTTTGATTGTTTGTTTTTTAAAGATTTATTTTATTGATTTTTGACAGACAGACAGAGAGAGACAGACAGAATGGGGAGGGCCCAGAGCAGTCTCCATAGTTAACATTAGGTTTCCATATAGTTTCACTCCACAGGTGAGCGTGGGGCTGCGCAGGGCAGGAACTGGGCCGGGAGTCTTCCCATTAGGCCCCGGCAAGAACTGAACTGGGGGCACACCCCAGTTCAGCATATGGCTCCACCTGGGCCCAGGGCTGGGATTCAATCTTTGATCCTTGGGGCTTCAGAGCGAGCGCTTAACCCACTGAGCCATCCCAGCTCCCCCTAAAAGTTTTTTAAGGCAGAGAAGAGGGCCTTCAAGTAACAGTTTTCAAATTTCAACTGTAATTCTTACAATGCGAAGGTCCTATACTCAGAAATCCTGATTTAATAAGTGGGACAATGCCATAGAATTTATCTATTTTCAGCACCCAAGGTGATTCTGGTACCTTTACAAACAAACACTGTTTTGAAAAAACTACACCAACATAGTTTTAGTGGGATTGTGGATAAATTTTGTCCCTTCTTGATTTTTTGTTTGTGGTGATTGTTTACTGCTTTTACGATAAAAAAATAGGATATTTTAAACTTAACTGAATTACCAAATTTATTAAGTTATGAATAAATTTATTATTTTAATTTTAAAAAGTTGTGTTATATCTATAGAGCTATTAAAAAAAATAAAACATGGCCGATCTATTGTACTGATATGCAGTGATCTCCAAGTGATCTTTTTAAAGGAAAACAGAAATGTATAGGACGGTGTGTATTGAATGTAATTTTTACATTAAGAAAGAGTTGAAGACATACACATATACATATATGGCTATATATACAAAAATCCCTGAAAAGACATGGAAGAAATTGGAACCATCCCTTCACCCTTTCCAGGAACACAGAAAGACTTAGGAAACTTTCTCTTGCTATTGCAGTTATCCGGATAATTAGGAATAAGAGCTAGCTTGAGAACCTAATGACCACTTATCACATAGCTTCTATAGGAAGAGGCCATCAGCATTTCAAAAACTGACTTTATAAACCAGCACTTAAAACAAGTCACACTTTTTTAAAGGTTAAAGCCTGTCTGTGTTGATGAATCACAATAAAGGCATTATTGAAACTTAAGAGTCATCAATGGGGAAGCTGGGATGGCTCAGTGGGTTAAGCGCTCACTTTGCAGCACTGGGGACTGAGGATTGAGTCCTGGCCCCGGCCCGTGGGGACCCATGTGCTGAGCTGGGGAGTGCCCCCAGTTCAGTTCTCTCTCTGTCTCTGTATCTCTCTCTCTCTCTCCCTCTCTCTGTCAAAAACAATCAAAAGAAAAAAAATTTAAAAAAAAAAGAGTCATCAAGGACTAGAGAGTGTGGCTGGAATAGTAGAAATCTATTCCTACTGCTAGAGAGCAGACAGATAAGGGAGTGAGTTGTTTTTTTTTTGTTTGTTTTGTTTCTTGTAGCTAAATCAGGGAGAACTCAATTGTATTCTCAAATACCAGCCGAGAAAACCAGACCTGATAAACAAGGTAGAAAAGAGATGGGAAAATAAGAGAATAGAAATTTAGGAAAGCCTTTAAGAAGGTAACATATTTGAGGATTGTTGTCTTAGGATCCTGTGTAAAGTATTAATAATCTTTAGTATCTGGTGAGAAAGATTGTTGGGCATCTTTTTCAGAGCTCTACCTCCCATACCTGTGAACAGGTGAGCAGGTTCATGACTCCACATCAGGCCTATTCTTTCATTTCCAGACCCTACATTTTTCTTTAATAATATAGGAAATTAATAATTTGTTCTCTAGCCAACTATCAGGAAGATGAAGTTTATTTCCTAAGATGTACTTGTGAACAGTTTCTTTGAGAAGTGAAAATAAAGAAACAGATTAATTTACTCATCTGTAATTCAGACAACCAGCAGAGGTATTATATTTATCTGATGAGTTACTCTACAGCGAAGAATTGAGTGAGTTTAGTCTGTGATGCTCAAGTTCAGTTTGTACTTTCACTGAGCAGCAAAACAAAAAACCTTCCTTTTTCCCTGATCTTCCTCCTTCACCCTCTGTAATGAGTAACCCCTGATGCCAACCTTACAAACACACAAGACCCTTCATTTCTTGCTTGCCACTCCCCACCTGTCACATGTTTTCTGCTTTGAATAGAATGTTCCTGGTAGAATTCAGTTAGCTCCAAAGAGTGCAGGCTTTTTGTTGGGATTATATATGTGCTGTTGCTCTGTTGGGAACAGTATGCATGAATCACAGTGGTAACGGGACTGTTAAGTACAAGGTCCAGGGAAGACCAAGTCTTTTCTATGATGCTTATTGAAAGTAATGAAGGCTTTGAATTGAGACTCATCCTGGATGTGGATGGGGTACAAGGCCACTGATTTGTCCAGAGTAGACAATTTGTGCTGGAGAGTGGTAGGTGTTACGTAACAGAAAAAGTTGGTGGGGTTGAGTGGGGCCAGATTTGGAGGACAGATTCTTAAATGTCAGACTCAGTTAGAAATTTATTCAGTTAGTAATGGGTAGTCATTGCATGTTTTGTAGAACAGGAGTAACATATTGCAAGCAGAATTTGCTGGATTAATCTGGCAGTGGTGTCTGGGAGCACAGCAGAGGCCAACTAACTGAATAATATTAGTAAGATACTGCAGCAAATCAGCCATGAGTGGATGAGAGCCTGGATTGGGATGTTAACAGAGAGAACGGATTAAAGAGACAGTTTAGGAAAAAAATAAGATTAAAAAACAAAGAAACAAAAAAACTAACCAGACATGGAGATTGACAGAGAATGAGAAGAAGTAATATGACAGGCATCAGCCTCAGAAAAACTGTGCTGTCATTACAGCTGGTGAGGAATAGATACTTGCTTCACTTTGAAGATTCATGTATGGAGGGGCAACAGAGTATATAGAGGGTTAAAAGCAACCAGGACAACAGAGTTGTCAAGGAAACTAAAGAAACAGACCATTTCAAATAGTGGTGTCCACTTAGCAGCACCCTATATTAGGAGACTGTAGATGGGAATGAATGGTGAGGGTCAAGACAATTGTGAATTGAGCGAAGACTTTTCCTTGGCATTCAGGGGTCATTGGTGACTTTCAGAAGTGCAATTTGAGTAGAATGTATGATCAGGAATGATTCTGAGGGTTAAGCAGAGAACAATATTGAGATAAAAAGTTATAGACCATTTGCCTCTGCAGTTTAACAGTGAAAGGAAGAAGAGAAGTAAAAATTAATAGTAATGGCTACCTTATGGATTACTAAAACTTGTAGTTTGGCTGAGAAGTGTTTTGTGTGGCAAAGGAATAATAGAAAATTGTATTTTTCTATAATTTTGGCATAGTGGTGAGGTGTAGGGGTTGATTTCAATCCTTGAGACTGACTCCTATGGATAAGGCACATGTTTCCATGTGCTAATGTCTTTAGATTTTTCTCCTTTATAGCTCCAACCACACAGCGTTAAAATAGTTCTTAGGTATATCATTTGCACCTATGCATCCCCAGAAGTTCTGTTGGGTAAGGAGCTGAGGAAGTTCTGTTGGGTAAGAGGCTAGGTAAGGCAGCTATATGAAGGAACAGATTTTCTTATACTACTCCTGCTAGCGTGTGGAGGTAGAGGAAAAAGGGAAGGAGGTAATTTATATCCTTTTTTTTTTTTCAACTCCATAGTATACATTTACACCCAGCTAAGACTGGAATATGGGTCTCTTGGCCCAAAGTCCATATAATTTCTGCTTCACCCTGATGTCAGGTTGGGGGCCTTAGGAAAGAGAAAGGAGGACATACTACTCAAGTCCTGTCTATTGAGAGCCACCAAAACTGGTGTCAGGACTTCTTTTGCAAATTGCTATTGAGAATGGGCTCAGAATACATGACCATGTTGTATCTGCCTGCAAAGCCAGTCACCCTGATAGAAACCTAATTCTGGCATCACAGTTAACTACTCCAGGCAGAAACCTTCTGAGTAATTCAGCTGTAGTTTCTTCTCTTACGGTCTATTCTCAAGTGACTTGCAGAAGCAACTGAATCTTGCAGATGTGGCCCTGACACCTGGTGTTCCTAACTGCTGGATTGCGAGCTTGAATATAGGAAACTGATTCCTAGCACTTGTGTTTTGGGGTGTACCGCACAAAAAGCAGAGCTGTGAAAATGGAAAAACCCACTTTTCAACTTCTTCAAAGGATTGTGCTGGATATACATACTCTGAGTCCACTGAAGGATCACATTGTTCTTTCCTCTCCTTCCTCTTCCAATCAGTTTCCAGAGTGTGGTAACAAAAATAGATGGCCTCATTATTGCAGCTTTTGTTCTTGTATCTGGAAAAAAATAGTGCCTAGCTATAGTCATTCTTGAATTACAAACTGTTACCATTTCAAGTGTTCCACAAAGTTTCCCCTGAGTATATGAGAAAGGAAATTAATAGAGATTTCTAAACCTAAAATTTAACATATGACAAGTTATAAATTGCTACCTCAACAATAAGTGGACTTCCATGAGGTAGTTTAGTTGAGCTAAAATCTTGCTGGGCATCATGAAACTTATTTGGAGCTTCACCAGGGCTCTTTTGTCTAATTGGGAAAAAATTACAGAGAGAGATATACCAGATTTTGGATTTGGAACCGTATGTACAAGTGTAGTCAATCCTCATTATTCTCAGATTCTATATTTGCCAATTTGCCTACTAGCCAAAATTTATTCATTACACTGAAATCAATGCTTGTAACACTTTGTGGTCATTTACAGACCTGCACAGATGGGTGAAAAAATTTGAGTCTCCCTACACCCATGTTCTCAGCTGTCAACAAGGCAACACTCTGCCTTATTGTTCCAGCTCTCATACTGTAAACAAGTATCCTTATTGCAATCTTAGTGCCATTTTTTTTGCATTTTTGTAGGTTATGTTTCTGTTTAAAATGGCTCCCCAGCACAGTACTAAAGTGTTGTGTAGTGTTCCCCAAGTGCAAGAAGGATGTGATGTGCTTTATAGAGAAATATGTGTATTAGATAAATTTCATTCAGCCATGAATTTCATTCATGGCTCAATATTAATGAATCAACAATATATATTAAACAAGGTGCCTTTAAACACAAACACACATCAAATATGAGTATGTATATATTTTTTAATTTTTTAAAAATGTATTGGGGTGACATTGGTAACAATTACATTGTTTCCAGGTATACAATTCTACATTACATTATCTATACATTGCATTATGTGCTCACCACCCAGAATCAGCTCTCTTTCCATCACCATGTATTTGATGCCACCCCACCTCTCCCACCCACTTCCCCCCTTACCCTCAGGTAACCACCAAACTATTGACTGTGTCCATGAGTTTTGGCTTCTTTGTTAATTTCTGTTTTATATTCCACCTATGAGTGAGGTCATATGTTTCCTGATTCTTTCATTCTGACTTATTTTGCTTAATAAGGTGTTTTCAAGGTCTGTCCATGTTCTCACAAATTGCCGTATTTCATCTTTTGTTATTGCTGAGTAGTATTCCATTGTATAAATGTACCACAACATCTTTATCCAGTCATCTATCAAAGGACACTTTGGTTATTTCCACAACTTGGCCACTGTGAACAGTGCTGTGATGAACATTTACGTATCTTTGCGGATTAAGGTTTTCAGGTTTTTTGGGTAGATACCCGGGGGGCGGGGGGGGGGGGCAACAGATACATGAAAAAATGCTCTACTTCACTAGCAATTAAGGAGATGCAAATAAAAACCACAATGAGATACCACCTTACCCCTGTTAGAATGGCTATAATCAACAAGACAAGGAATAACAAGTGCTGGAGAGGCTGTGGACAAAAAGGAACCCTCATACACTGCTGGTGGGAATGTAAACTGGTACAACCACTATGAAAGGCAGTATGGAGATTCCTTAAAAAATCAGGAATGAAATTGCCGAGAGTGTGTATATTTATTGATTGCTTGGTGGGAATGTTGTGGTCAGAGGCTCTCAGGAACCTTACCCCTAGGATCAGTGCTTCAGTGTTCCCTAATTCAGTATCTGTGGCTACTTTATAGAACATACCTGCTGCAAATATGAGAGTGAACTGTATATAAACAAGTGCTTCCTTTAGAATGATATATGTTTCACTAATAATGTTGGGTTAATTGTAAATGTTAAATATCATTCCAAAGACTAGTGAAAATTATAAACATCATGAGATTTGAGCAAGGCTGTGGAGACCTAAAAGCATAGGTATTGTCATCACTGGTCAATGCCCAGTCCTTGATCCCTGTGAAAGAAGAAGTCTTCTTTAGGACGGAGGAGGAGCTCTCCAACCATTGTTAGTTTATGGGAGGCCCTCTAGGGAATTCTCAGTGATTTTATTTAAATTTCTTTCTAAGTTGCCACCAGCAAGAGGATAAGGAGTTGACAGGAAGATCAACTTTTTGAGGAGTATTTTTTTTCCTTTCTTGCTCTTCTGCTGCTACTTTCTGCCTTTAATATTTTTCTAGGGAAATCCATGTTGCTCATTATTTTGTTCCTGGTCACCAGATAATCGCTTTTGAAATTTCTGTTCCTTTTTTGTGTTTGCTGTGGAGTATGGTTGAGAAGGACATTGTGTTTGTTTTTTTTAGTCTTATTGTGGCAGACCTGAGACAAAGAAAAACTGAAAGAGGCAAGAAATAATACCTATCTTTCTTTTATTTGAATTTATTTTAAAGCATTAAACATTTTGAACCATTTGCTTGTAGCCCCTTGATATATTGCTGATTTTAGAAACAAAGATTCTAGACACTTTTCTCTGTCCTTTTGTGGTGATCCTTTAGGGCAAGCTGACATCCAGTGTACATTAGTTGCTTTATCTCTTCCTTAAAGTCAGGGGAGATTCATCTATTTGGTTAAAACAGTGGAGATTGAGAGAAGAATGTGTACCACGTGCAGGTAGAGGTGGAGGTGGTGGTAAATGGTGGTGCTGGTGGTAGTGGTAGAGGTCATAGTTGTAGGTGGTGATGGTGGAGGCAGGTGGCAGTCACGGTGAAGGTGATGCTGGTGTATGTGAGTGTTCTGTACCACCCACAGCTGGATGTGTGTACTGGATGCCCCTTTCTAGTTGCCCAGACTTCATTACTTTCAGTTCTTTTGCTTTGGGAATTACAGTCTTTCTCACTCCAGTTCTCTAGGGGTGATTCCCTTGCACTCATTTTTATACTATGTAATTCTCTTAAACTACCGGTATACTAAACTGTACTGAACCAAATTGGGCCTAATTAGAGTCCTTGAGGAAGTTTTGAATTGCAATCAAGAGTTTTAAACTTTAATCTGGATTGTACCACTGAACAGAAGAGATCTAAAAGAAATTTTCTGCCTGCCTATGGAGTGAGTATGGGGGGGGGGGGGGAGAGACCTGTAGAGAGAGGAAAAAATAAAAAAGTACATACAAAGAAGGATGCAGATGTGAGAAAAGGTTTATAGTGCCGGGTTTTAAATGTTTTTCTGCAGCCAGGCTATACACCTATTCCCAATCTGTTTAAATACTGAAGTACAATTATAATAGATTGTATTATAATAGATTGTATTTTTTCCCCTCAAGCTTGCTTAAGTTGGTTTCTCTTACCTGTACATGCAACTAAATGAATCCTGAGAAATACAGTGTGATACTGTATTATCTTAAGATTCCTACTCCACTTTGATTCTAAAAGCTTGGTAATGTAGCGAAAGATATCCTCCAAGATTATGTATATGAAATCGTTATCAATGTTTCATTCCTTTATGCATTCATTCACCCTAAGAAAAGAAAATGAGAGACAAGTGTCATCTCAAGTATAACCTCTTTTGGGAAGCATTTCCAATTCTGAGTTAGGGGCCCTACTTATAGGTTTCCATAGCGTGGACTTGCCAGATAAGATACAGGACACCCAAATATTGCATGGTCCATATTTATACTAAAAATCATTTGTTGTTTACCTGGCAGCCCTAGATCTAGGCAAAGAGGTCCAGAATCAAGACTTGTGCATGAGAAATTACCAGAAGTTAGGTGTTGCTGGAGTTTTAGTAATTTAGGCAGTAGTGAGGGACAAAACTGCAGAGGACAGAGGCCAAGTCATAAAGGATTTTTTATCATAATACTTGTCACACTTTCTTTATGAGTTATCTTTTTTAGCTATTAAAGTCAATTACCAAAATAAGTGAACCACATCATCAAATTTCTATATCATATAGTGTTAAAGCAAAACAAATAATGACATATATTCAATCACTGTGTTCTAATGGAGAAAAGGGAATTTTTTGTACTGTTAATAAATATAAATTTTTTTTATTTCTTTTTTTTTTTTAAATTTATTGTTAAATTTGATGAGGTTACATTGGTTGGTAACAATTAGACAGTTTACAGATGTACAAGTCCACCTCACATCATTCATGCATCGTATCATGTGCCCATCACTCAGTATCAGTTCCCCTTCCATCACCTTACATCTAGTGCCCACTCCCACCTCCCCCCT
>PVKE010050438.1:0-10950 GCA_004027555.1 Craseonycteris thonglongyai
ATTTAGAAAGTTAGATTTTTTTTGTATCCCAAGTATAAATTTTAATTCAGTGCATACATGCTTCTGCATTCATCATCTGTCAATCAAACTCTGCATCAGTCTTATTTCATTGATAGACTAAAGTCTTGTGTTTTAAAAATTAGTAGAGATGGGGAAGCCAGGATGGCTCAGCAGGTTGAGCTCTTGCTTTGCAGCCCCTGGGACCGAGGATTGAAATGTGGCCCTGGCCCTTGTGGACCCATATGTTGAACTGGGGTGTGCTTCCCATGCAGGACGTCCCCAGTTCAGTTGTCGCCCCCTAATTTGGCCCCTGGCTGAAGGGGGCGTGCCTCTCATGCAGGAGGCCTCCAGACTAGTTCTTGCTCTGCGTGGCCCCACCCACATGTGTGAAATGAAACCATGGCAAAACTGATAACCTACAACTATGGAAACTGCTTTAGTCCTTCCCCCTTCTCTCTCTCTCTCACTGTCTGTCAAAAAACAATAAAATAAATCTATAAAAAATTAGTAGAGATAATTATACTGGCAGTTATGCTTTCCTTTTGTATGTTTTAACTTTCTACTAAAGTATAGCAGACACACAGAAAATGTGGAAGTGATATGAATATATAACACATTTAATTAATTTTTACTAACTGAATACAGTCATTGAATTAGCCCCGTGATCAAGAAACAGTACTAGTACCCTAGAATTCTGTTTTTGCTCCCTTCCAGTTTCTATTCATCGCTGTTCAAGATTAATTACTATCCTGTCTTCTAATAGCAGCATAAGATAAAGTTTCACTTTATCTTTACCTTATGCTGCATTAAAAAAAAAACACATTTTAAATAGAAAATCAAAGCAAATGATCAAACTCACTAATTTTTCTTTGAACACTTTGCCCCTTTGTGCTGGTGGCAGTATCTTTATTCTGTTTTGTGGTCTGGTATAGCTACAAAATATATCAGATATAATTGCCTAGATTTCTTCTAATCCAACAATTCTCAAAAGTAGGATCCAGAGACCCTGGGGAAACACCGAGAAACTTTCAGGGGGGCCTCAAGGTCAAAACTATTTTCATAATAATACTAAAATATTATTTACCTTTTTCACTCACTCTCTCATAAGTGTCCAGAGGCCTTACGACATGTGGTATCACAAAAGTATGAAGGCAGAGACAAATATGAGAAAGCAGTTGTCTTCTACTAAGCTAAGTATTAAAGAGATTTATAAAAATGTAAAATAGTACTATTCTTTTCATAACTTTATTTTTTGTTTTGGAAAATAATGTTTTTCTGTAGTAATATGTTATTTATATTAAAATATAATCAATTAGTTTTTATTTAAAAATGAATGAATAAGTAAATATTTTTAAAAACTGCAGTGTTAATTTCTACTACATAAATGTCAATAGATACTCATATCCCACAAAAACAAAGGTTATTTGAAGCCCATGGTGCAATTTTGTTTAGGCTTTGTCATTATTTTTCTCTCGGCATGTGCCCTCTCTCTCACTCTCACTCTCATTCTCACTCTTTCTGATTATCAGCATGTTTATCCTTGGATATTAACAATAATAATAAAAACTTTTAATGCAACTACTCCAATTATCAGGGATAATGGAAGGAAAAAAATGTTTTCAATGGTCTATTATATGCATAGCTTTTCCTGAATTTCAAAACACAAAAATTCTTTAAAAATTTTTTTTATTAAATTTATTGGGGTGGCATTGGTTAGTAAATTATATAGATTTCAAGTATGCAATTCTATAATATATCATCTGTATAGTGCATTGGGTGTTTTATTAAAATTAGGTGGAATGCATGGCATATATGGGAGTTTACTTACATATAATGAAGCCACCTTCTTTTAAATCATATACAAAAATAAATTCCAGATTAATTCATACAGTACTTGTCTTAAAAATATCTACAAAGTTGTTAAAATAACATAATTTTAAGGTAAAAAATATAATCTTAAGTAATAATAGATCTAGAACCCATAAAGTAAAATATTAATATTAATAAATTTTATCACATAAATATTACCATAGTCAAAGTTTTTTAAAAAGCACTATAAAGTTATTAGCCAGATGTTGAACTGAGAGAAAATATTGTAATGCATCTGCCATATAAAGAGTTAACTTCCAGACTATAGAAAGAAACACAAGTTAATAAAAAATCATACACAGATTCCAATAGGAAAATGTGCAAAGGATATGAACTAACAGTTCATGGAAGGAGAAACACAGATGGCCAAGAAACTTTTAAAAGAATGCATGATCTCAGTAGAAATCAGAGATATTTGAATTTTAAAGATTAGAGACTTCATTTTTCATTCATAAAATTGGTAAAAAGGAAAACATTGTTAACAAAGCACTATCAGAGAGGGCATGGTCAAATTAACATTCTAATTTACATTGGTATATCATTTTGGAGGGTAATTTGAAAAGCAAATGACACAGTACTTATACTTGGGTAAACTAGTAGGCCAAATAGAACGTATAAACAATAAGTATAATATAGAGAAATGTTCCGTGACATTCATAGACAATACTGTGGGAGATGTTAACAGAAGCATCATAACATGGGCTGATGATATTCTGACGTTTAATCACACAGTGTTCCCTCTCTGTATAGATGTATCCCTACTACTACATCTATCTTTGTCTCTATGAACAACTCTTCTGATAATTATTCTGAAGTCAGTATCTCACTTTGTTGAGTAGATGATGAAAATAATCTTCTTAAAGTATCTTCTATGAAACAAATACTTCAATATACTTTCAATATGAGGTGTGATAAAAAATATGGTAAATGTTTAAATTTTAAAAATGTAATACAATAAGAGACACATTACCATTAATCCCCCTCAAAATACTGCACCTGTCTTCGAACACACTTATGCCATCATTCTTGCCACTTTCTGAAGCAGTTTTGGAAGACCTCTTTCATGAGTGTTTTTAGTTGCACTGCCGTGTCTGCCTTGATGTCCTGAATTGATTCAAAACTCTTACCTTTCATGCTCATTTTGACTTTGGAAAAAAACCAAAGATTGCATGGTACCAGATCTGGTGAACACGATGGATTAGGACACACTGTAATGTTTTTATTTGACAGAAATTGCTGTACCAGAAGCCATGTGGCAAGAACGATGGGGTAAGTGTGTTCAAAGTGAGGGAAAGTATTTTGAGGGGGGTTAATGGCAATGTGTCTTTTTGTAATATATATTTTTTAAGATTTATGTTTTATTGTTTTTGATAGAGACAGAGAGAGATAGAAAGAAGGGGGAGGGCCCAGAGCAGTCTCCATAGTTGTAAATCATCTGTTTTCAACATGGTTTCATTTCATACAGGTGGGTAGGGGCCTCGCAGGGCAGGAACCAGGCCAGGGGCTTCCCGCATGTGAAGCTTACCCCAGAGAAAACTGAACTGGGGCCACACTCCATTTCATATATGCCAGAATTTAACCTTAATATGTTTGAAAAATAGATTTTTATTAAAATAATTCAGGGGAAGCCAGGATGGCTCAGTGGGTTAAGCGCTCACTTTGCAGCCCTGGGGTCCAAGAATTGAATCCCAGCCCCGGCCTGTGTCGAGCCATATGCTGAACTGGGGAGTGCCCCCAGTTCAGTTCTCACTGGGGTGAGACCCCAGCCCATTTCCTACCCTGTGTAGCCCTGTGCCCACCTGTGGGATGACACTATGTGGAAAAACTGATGATATGCAGCTGTGGAGACTGTTCTGTGCCATCTCCATTTCCGCTGTCTCTGTATCTCTCTCTCTCAAAAACAATAAAAATAAATCTTTAAAATAATTCAGAGCTCTTATTTAAATCTAGAAGTATACATGTATTATACTAGTCCTTTGCCTCCTGGTTTATAGGTTATATGCTTAATGGGTACATATATTCCTTCCTTTATATTTCATATATTTACAAAAATGCAGACTGTAAAGTCCTCAATATAATTAATGCAGAGTTTAAAATTTTCCCAGAATATACTCACTCTCTCTCTCTTTTATATATTCAAATAGATAAAAAATCTAAGAATATATTAGGCTTTTAAAATTACTGGAAAATATTTCTCAAATGTCTTTACTGTAGTGAAATATACTGATTGTTGGCACACTTGGTTCAACATCTAGTAACTCACATGTGAATTATTTTTTTCTGTGTTAATTTGAGGGATTTAACCTTCAACCTTCTATAAAACTAGCAAGCTAGAAATAATACATTTTGTCAAACTATCAATACACAGGTTATTTGCCATAGGAATAGTCTAACAAATAAGAAAATCTAGTGAACATTTTGAAAGATTACAATGAAATGCAACCATCTACAAATAATAGCTACTATTTTTGAGCACAGGATCTATAAGTTATTGACATTCATTATCACCTGTAATTATCACAATATATTATCTCATTAATCATCACAATTGTCACAAAGCAAGCCTGCAAGGTGTCAGTATAACAATATAAGGATGAAAAACAACTGATGCTTAGGTTCAAAGTCAACATACTTAGTAAGGTGTAGAGCTAGGAATTCAACTATAGCCTCATATAAAAATGAGTAGTATTAAATATGCCATTGAGTAAATGTACTTTAATGATTTTCACATATGGTAGAAAAATCACATCGTTGTATGTTACTACATGTCTGTTTAAAACGGAGTGTATAAAATTTGAGCTCTATATAATGCCTCTTAAGTACAGATTAAATTTCCTATACTCCCTTGCAGATAAGTAAGCTCAAGACATGGCATAAAATTATTCATGCCATCTCCTTAGAGGCAAAGCTGCTTGTTCTAGACTTTTTCTTTCCTACAGAGTTTTATTGGTACCTGGTATAGACTAAATGTTTGTGTCCCCATTCATATGTTAAAATCCTACCCCAAGGTAATAGTGTTAGTAGATGAAGGTTTGGAAAGTAATTAGGTCACTGGGACTAGTGCTCTTATAAAAGAGGACCCACAGAGATCTCTCACTCCTTCTACCATGTGATGTTATAACAAAAGGGCAGCCTTTTAGGAAGTAGGCTCTTACCAGATACTGATGGTGCAGGTGTCTTGATCTTGGACTTCCCAGCCTCCAGAACTGTAAGAAATAAATTTATGTTCTTTATGAGCCATCTAGTCTATGACATTTTGTGATAGCTGTCCAGGAATGACATATCATGTTGGAGAAGAAGATGAGTAGAAGTTCCCCTTGTTCTCAATCCAGTGGGATCCCAGACATGTAAAGAAATAAATACCACCACAGTGTATTTGATAGTAGAGAAAGAAACAAAGACTTATGGGGAAAATAAAGAAATAAATCATTTATTTATGCTATAAAACTCATTATTATTATTAGTTTGCTCAGGCTACAGTAACAAAATTTCATAGACTGGGTGGCTTAAACTATAAGAATTTATTTCTCACAGTTCCGGAGGTTGGGGAGTCCAAGATCAAGGTGCCAGCCAAGTTTGTTCCCTAGTGAGGGTGCTTTTCTTGGCTTACAGTTGGCTGCCTTTTTGCTGTGTCCTCATGTAGGACATGAGGGCAGGGAGGGAGGTAGGAAGAGGAGGGAGGAGAGAGAGAGAGAGAGAGAGAGAGAGAGAGAGAGAGAGAAAGAGAGAGAGAAAGGACATGTACTGGTTTCTTTTCCTCTTCTTATAAGGCCACCCAGCCCATCATTAGGAGCCTTACCCTCATGATTGCATCTAAACCTAATTACCCCCTAAAGGCCCCACCTCCAAATACCATCACATTGAGAGTTAGAATGTCAACACACAAATTTGGGGGCGGGAGACACAAACATTTAGTCCATATCACAGTTGATGTAAAAAGAAAACTGAATATTGAAGGTTCGCTGCCCTTTAGTCTTAGAGTTGCATCTTTTTTTGTTATTGTTAAATTTATTAGGGTGATAGTGGTTAGTAAATATTACATAGGTTCCAGGTGTACAACTCCACAGTACCTTGTCCATGTGTTGCAATATGTTTTCACCACCCAGAGTCAGTTCTCTTTCCATCACCATATATTTAACTCATCCTCCCTCCTCTCTCACCCTCCTCCTTCCTTACCCCCAGGAAACCATTAAACTAACAGCATCTATTTTTAAGGTATGCAGAATACTGGGAAATGCTCAGTGCATTGCGTTCTGTTCATCCTGCAGGTGCTGTGATATTTGGCTTATTCTCTGGCTCAGACTAGGAAACAAACAAACAAACAAACAAACAAACAAGCAAACAAATCCATTCTCATTCACAAAGCTGGGAATAACTACTCCAAATATCATCTTTTATTAGAAGGAACTTTTCATTAAATTGTTTACAAAATTTTTGAAATAATTATAGGGTCACAGGAAGTAGATGTGGTCACATTTGGTTTGGCTTCTGTTTCCAGAGGTGAACAGAGTAGAGCCCAAGGGTGACGAGAACAGACTTAAGGGAATTTCCAGGGAAAGCCAAAACAATTAGCCAGATGAGAGACAATGTCTGTTTGATACTGGTCATGTGCCTGAAATGTATTGTACTGTATCCTTGCTATTAAAAAGATAAGTTATGTGCCGTATGATTCTATTTTTTAAAGGTTTGTTTTATTGTTTTTGACAAAGAGAGAGAGATACAGAGACAGAAAGAGAGGGGGCAGGGCCCAGAGTACCGGTAGTCTGCACAGCTGTACATCATCAGTTTTCCACATAGTTTCATTCCACATAGTTGGGCGGGGACAGCGCAGGGTGGGAACTGGGCCAGGGGCCTCCCACATGGGAGGCACACCCCCATGAGCTGGGGGCCGAACTGGGGGCCTCCTACATAGAACCTCGCCTGAGCAGGAACAGAACTTCCAGCCCCCACCATGGAAAGCACACCCCAGTTCAACATATGGGTCTGCATGGGCTGGGATCAAGACTTGATCCTCAGATCTCTGGGTTGCAAAGCAAGCAGTAAACTCACTGAGCCATCACGGCATTCCCTTTTTCTTTCTTTCTTTTTTTTTTTAAGATTTATCTTATTGATTTTTGACAGAGAGAAACAGAGACAGAGAGAGACAGAGAGAAGGGGGAGGGCCCAGAGCAGTCTCCATAGTTGACATTAGTTTTCCATATAGTTTCACTCCACAGGCGGGCACAGGGCTGCACAGGGCAGGAACTGGGCCGGGAGCCTCCCACATAGGTCCCGGCAAGACCTGAACTGGGGGCACACCCCAGCTCAGCATGTGGGTCCGCATGGGCCGGGGTCGGGATTCGATCCTCGGTCCCCCGGGCTTCAAAGTGAGCACTTAACCCACTGAGTCATCCCAGCTTACCCTTCTCTTTTTTTTTTTTTTTAACTTAGAATTAACATATTTTACCTCTAAAAATAAAGCAATGAAGCAAAAAGACAAATTAAAATGCTGGAGTTAGAACAGATTGTAAATTAATTCATTAGCATTTTCTCAAACTCTATTTTGTTTTTTCCCAGGCTGCTTAGTAATATTATCTAGCTGGACTCACAAGATGACTCTGTGAGGCAGATATTGTTTCGACTGAGCAAAAAGACCCTCTAGAACATACTCACAGTAGGAGTGTAAAATCAAAGACTTATCAACAGCAAATTAAAAGAAAGTTGTACACATTAATCAGTGTTGAAAGCACAGGATGAACTACACACTGTAGAGACACCCTCCCTTTTTGTTCTCTCTTCCCCAGGGGTTGCATTGGAGCCCTGCGTGCTCATTTTTTAAACCCAGGGGGTAACTGCGAGCAGGTGGGTACTGCCAGAAATCAGGTTCTGCATGCAAAGCATACTAAACAGGGCACACAGGGAAAACCACCATTAAAGTTGGACTAGTACTGTGTGGCCACATGATTTCTCCCACCTGCAACTTGATATACAATGTTTCCAGCAAGGCTCCTTGCAGACTTCAAACACCTTCCTCCAAATTTCAGAGCACGCCTTGCAATCTATAACAAGCATTGCCTGCTTTATAAGGCCAAACACACAGGCACACTTAAGCATGTGAGTATGTGTGTATACACGTGCAAACAAAACACCTACACAAGGCAACAAAGTTTTCACTTTTTAAAATTCATATCTCCTCCAACAGGTATTCATATCCTTATTTTACAGGTGATAAAATTAAGACTGTCAATGTAATTGACTTGACTAATCTGCCGGTGAGTTGCCTAAACCCAAGTTTCTTGGTTCTAAAGGCCACACTCCCCGCATTAATGTCCCAATACCTCAAGGTTCCCAAAGTAGTTTCTGGCTCTGAATGTTTAAATCTTTGACTCCTGTGAGAGGAGAGCTTCAAATTATGCAGTGTGTTGCTTTCTCCCAGTAAGAAGTCAAGACAAAGAAAGCGATTCATTAACCATAGTGCAACCACTAAGGATTTAATAGATCTCAAGTAGTTATAGGATCACGACCAGTCTCATTACATTGTGGGTGCTACATCTATCTGTTTACCATTGTATCCACTTTAGTGATCTCATAAGCGAAAAACAGAATCTCCAGTTCATTAAAACATGGTTAGCATGACCATCTACATGCAACTGTACTCAAATAAATGTCTATTGTTCTTATTTTTGACAAGTCTCATGTTGCTGCACCAACAGAACTCACAACAAGAACATGAACTGAGATTTGGCAGAAAACACAGTAGTCCTAATAGGCAAACATTAAATTGTGAAGTTTTCTTTTCCGTGACAAATTTTCCAGGCACTGGAACTTCTGAAAATTCCTTTTATTAGAGCACCAAAGAAATTCTGTTGTTCCCAAGTTCTTGATAAATTACTTAATATAGTACAGAGGTTGTTTTGGAAGTAAAGCTTGCTTTCTGAATCTCGTGTTTTCCCTGTGTTTTCTACTGTGAAGCTCTGAGTGGATACATAATACTTTACTGGCACTGTAGTGCTCTTCTGAGGAGCCAGGGACCTTCTGAAACTCCTAGGTTTCATCATAAAAAGGATTAAAATAGATTTGTGGTATATAGGAAGTGAGTTATGAAGTGTTTTCTGTTAGCCATCTTTTTAACAGAGAATCTTTCTTGAAAATTTGGTGTTGGCAGAAAAGAAAACTCAGCTGAATGAACAAATTATTTTTCTGAGCCGAGATTTTCTCATAAACTCAGTCTTCCTTGAAGAGTTATCAATTCACTTCTTGGCTTATGAATCATGAGTAAGACTAAAAGAATTAAAAGGGAAATTATAAATATATACTTTGAAGAGCTGAATTTTTTTAAAATTAATTCTCTCTGATATGAGTGTGGTTTCGAGAAAATTCAGGAGTAGCTGTGTAGCCATTATTTGAATAATTTACTTTTTGAAGTAATGAAACCCCACCACAAAAATAACCATTATCTATTAAAAGGTAAAATGTGGGGAATATATAGTAGGCATCAATGCCCATTTTATTTCTAGAGTCTTAAGCATATATATGTTTAAATGTTATCCATAATCAAATCAGGAAATGGGTATGTTTAGTTTAAAGACATGCTAGTGTGCAGCCACAACAACTTTCACAAACCTTAAGAAGTAAGGGGAAAAGACAAGTTATCACACTTTTTATCCAGAAAGCTTCAATAACTAATTTTATTTATTTTTTAAACATAATAAGAAGCACATGGTTGTTCTGTTGCTTTGGTACCCAAGGCCCTTTCCAGCTTCAGGATGTTTACACATGCATTTTCTTATGCTTGGAATTATTTTTACCCAATTCTTGTTCTCATGTCTTGATTTAAATGACAAATACTTTAGAGGCTCTCTCTGAATCAATGTTGCCACTCCTCTCCATTAGTCACTCCTCTCCATTATTCCCATGAAGTTCACTTTTCTCCCCTCATATTCCTTATAATTTTTGTATATATTCTACTTATTTGTTTGTTTAATTTCTTTGGTTCCCTTTGGGATGCAAGGTCTCTAAAGCTATTGCATGTCAAATGTAGGTTTATTTACCATGAAGCCAGAGAAGTTTAAGCTTCAGAGGTATTTACTTGACTTATATTCATAAATTGATATTATTTTTCTTTTTCTTTGAGTGCTTCCAAATTTAGTAAGTATTGAGCCCCAGAAATCTGGATGTGCCTTGAACACTGTGCCTAAGATCCTGATTCACAGAAACTGTGAGATAATAAATGGGTATTTGTTTTAAGCTGCTAACGTCGTGGTTATTTGTTATGTAGCAATAGAAAACTAATGTAGTCACCCAATGACCGATAGAGTGCCCATGGCACGCTAAGAACACAAAAATATTTAATGAGAAAAGGATTATAACCAGGCTTCTCTGGGTCCATTCTTGGATTCCAGGGTTCATTTAAAGAAGGAATTCACTAAATTGGAATAATTTAACTTAAAACTTTTTCTTAATTAGCTTATCTTGTTTTAGTTTGTCTCATTAAGCTAAAAATATTCTGAGTTTCCCTTTTTGTCCATCTAGAAGATATTAGTTCAATGGCATTTATTGAAATACATGTAATTTAATGTCTATAATTCTATTTTGTGTTTTTTTTTTCATTTGTTGTTACCTTGTCATCCCTTATGTATCTTTACCTTGATTAGTGAGCTGTCCAGCGTGCGTTTAATTTTACAGGGTTTAGAAGATAAAAGAGCCGATTCCCAAAACTAAGACAATAGAATAAGATAGGAAGGTTATTTATACCTGGCCTAGGGAAAAAATTAAATCCCTGAATTAAAATATAGCCAAATTCAGATATGAAGGGAAATATCATGTTTTGTTCAATGGTTCCCTCTTCAAAATGACCTCACTTACATTCTTTGCTTGCTGATTTTTCAATTCTCACAACAAAAAGTCTTCCTAGAGTTACACTTACCCCCTCTTCTCACTCCTTGAATTAGGTATTTCTAATATGTGCTGCTTTAGCTTTCTGTAAATATCATCCATTGGAGCACTCTCCCCAAGAATTCTTCCTCTTGTTTACTTACTTGTCCCTGTGGAGAGATTATTAACAACCTAAAAAGAGAAAGAGTTTTCCGTTTCTATATCTTC
>PVKE010050439.1:0-10950 GCA_004027555.1 Craseonycteris thonglongyai
AACACTCCTGCAGAATCACATTTATCTTTCAACAGAGTATCTGCTCCTTTCCAGCCATATGGATGTGCAACGGCTCTCACGTTCCTGTACTTAAATCTTTCCCATCAATGCAGCGACACAGTGGGCTCAGATGTCCAACTTGAAGCATTGTGATTACTTGTCAAAGGCCTGTCTTGATGAGTTGGACTTACAAACTGGAGCAATATTCACAATCAATGATCCACAAGTGTTCATTTTTATTGCTGTAGATGGTGATGATGATGCTGATGACAAATGATAGTCACTGTTATTCAAGCTGGAGATAAGTTAGCAAATGAATTAACATGAAAATGTGATTGAGGTTTAGCACATTTCATTGGACTGACCCCACCTTTATCGTAGATCCCTGAACCATGAGATTGGAAAGGAAGATCACCACACTAATCAATCAGAGGAGTGACCCTTTAATGGGTGGAACTGTTTGATAGAAATGTAAAATGTGGAATCAACAAAACAACCACAATTGTCTCTTCTTATAATGACAAAAACGGAGGTACTTCTCTCTAGAAGAGAAAAATCTATACCGAGAACACATGTGGCAAAGCAGATGGTTTCTGTTCATGATGAACCTACATTCTCTTGTGCTACTATTAGCCAAATGTATATGCGCACACCAGCCATTCAGCCTTCACCAGATAAGCAACTTGAAGAACTGAGATTAGTCGTATCTGGGAGAGGCACTACATAATAACTCTTTCTAGCATTTTTTAAAACCAAATACCAAAACTAATTTGGTTCAGAAATTGCTCACTGGGATTTGATTATATTGTAGCCTCTGCTTTGTCATCCCATAACTGCTCAATCAGACCACTCTAAAGCATTAATTTTTACCTCTCCTCAAATCCTATTTCCATGAGTGTTCAAATCTATCTGCCTTCAAGGCAATAAACACAAATTAATATCCCCATAACTTGTGAGTAACAGATCTTACTCTCTGCATCTTCATTCTCAATTCCCTTTCTCACAACATATGCATATCACATAATTAGAACAACATGACTTGCTGTGGAAAAGGCTCCCTAATTCCTGAGCTCAAGTTCAGATCATGCTTACAACAATTTAGGTATGATGCTTTTTTTTTTTTTTTGGCACTATCTTTTATAAAGGAGGCTCAGTTTGACTTTCAGTTTTTGAATGTTGATTTTACCCCCATGTAAGCCTCCAAACTACTTACCTATCTGCTTCTGACATATTGTATATAATTTTATTTCTATAGCTTTGGGATTGTTAACATTATTTGAAAGTAAATTATTTCTCTGCCAGAATGCCTATAACTTCCTAGAAATAGAAATTGGCTGTGGTCATAGCATTTACCTCATTTTCTTCTAGTGACTCTAATTTTGGAATTTTTGAGTATCATATTCTGGATACAGAACTGAACTGCTGCTGATCAACAGAACTAGGTTGTAGTCCAGATTCTATTACTAGCTAGTTGGGTTCCTTTTTCTTATCTTTTATATAAGATGTTAAGATGAAAGATGGCTAATCATTTAAATCTTTAAATTTAATAAGCAAGTATTTTCAGATTTTATAAGATTTATGCAAGAAAAATTGGGAAAGCTGTATTTTTTTTTAATCAATAACCATTGCAGGTATAAATGTGAACAAGTTCTTTGTTTCCAGAATGGCTTACAAGAAGGAAATCAAGTCCCATTTATACAGATTTTTTAAGTCACCCGTTCAGGTGCACTTGGGAAGGAGTATTGTCTAGTAAATTATGTAGCTTCCTCTGGAATAAGAATCGATGTGACCCCTAAGCTGCTGTTCAGTTTTGCTCTATGACACAAGTAAAACCAGAAAGCATAAACTACCACAGATCTTAAAGTCTGGTAAAGTGAAAGATACTGGAATCAGGCAAAATTCTCACTGAAATGTTTATACATGTGTACGTGTGTGTGTGTTATTAACTGTAATTACTTAATTATTTAATTCTTCAGACAGAGAATACCTGTTATTCCCAAATTTTATCTTTAAAATAACAGGGGATAATAATGAAAATAGGGGTCTCCAAATAAGCTTTTTAATGATCATGCCACTTCATCCTGGTAAGTATTCCACTCCAGGGCCCAGAACTGTTTGTGCAGGTCTCATCTGGTGTCTGTGTCTATTGTTGGTTCAATACTAAGTCCACAGAGTCCCCCTCACCATTTCATCCTGCCCCCTAGTCTCTGTTCACTTTTAACTCCCCTGCGAAGACCATGAGAACCAAAGAGGCAGTGGGCAAAGCTCAGCCTAAGCTTGGCACTGGAAGGTATGTGAGCATTGGTCCTTTCCCCCAAATATTTGTGCCTAGTCCCTCTCTTAAACTTGTTTCTTTGAAGCTTCACTTGTAGAGTTGATAGACTGATCAGATGGAGCCAGCAAGCCATACCTCCTACTCTCTCTACACTATTAAGTGGAAAAGGGCATCGGCCGTGGAGCACACAGGTGGTGCAGGGTCTTTGTCTTCCCTTGGAAGGATAAGTGGGCAAAGAAAAGAAATGCTTCCACATTACCCGTTCAAACCAGGGGCTTGTCATTCCTTTTATTCACGTCCGCACTTCTTCTCGCTCATATTTGACCCTTTGGAAAGGAAAACAGTCTGGGACTAAAATAGACAGCAACAAAGCCTGCCTACTAAACACAAAAATAGTGTCTTTAAAGGTTCATCTCAGAATTTTACAAGCAAGAAAAATGAAAATAAAATGATAAAACAGAGACAAAATCCAGAAAGATATGGACTGGAGTCTGGCTGAGTGATGAGGTCTATGCATGCATATATCAAACATGCTCCGTGGCACTGACAGTAAGTTCGTACAGCCCAGAGGTGAGGCCCAGCTGGGCTCTCCCACTGGGCATTGCGAGTGCAGCAGGCTCTTGGCAAATACAATCAGATTTTGCGTGTTAAAGTTAGCGTATGCTATTGTACGTCAATTTTTCCTCATGTTCTTGAGGAATGTGTATGGACAAATAGAATATAAAACAGGTAACCAAAACGTACATTCTAGTCTAGGCACAGCCTCAGGTGTACTCTGGGGCCTGCAGTAGATCACGGAACCTTCCAGGGTCTTCATTTCCCAATTAGTACAATGTATGCTGGCCAAGTTGGTCTCAGAAGGCCTTCAGAGTTCTGAATCCTCTGGGCCCCCTTCTGCATTCTTCCATAGTTCATACCTATTTTCTGAAATAAGAAAAATCGGCATTTAAAGCCAATGCAAAGCCTTTGAGCAGGCATTGGCCTTGTGAAGAAAGGGAAAAGTATCTCTAGTCACACTCAAGAAAGCTCTCCTTTTTTTCCGGCATGACACAGAGATGGAACGCTACCACTCTCAAACTTTTGGATGTGAGGCTACTTACTCCCTGAGAACTGAGGAAAACGCACGGAACCACTCTCAAAAGAATAATCCAAACAAGCACCAATGCACAAAAATCTTCTAGCTAGTGGTAGGTGCTCTACCAGCCATTTCCAACTCACCAGTGAGCTCCACATTAAAAAAACCCTCATCTAAAGTTTCACCCTGGATTTTTCTGTTAGGTTGCTTACATTTCTCCAATATCCTTCATCAGAATTGGATCCTATGGGCTTTAATTTTTAACTGAATAAACAAATCAGAGCACCCTCTGAAATCACCCTATGAAATACAGCCCATCAGTTAAAAATTAAACTCATAATGATCTCATTGCGCAAGCTCTTTGCTCCTGAACTCTTTTTGCTGACTGATTCTTCTCAGGATATGTTGCTTACTCTGACAATTATACTAGTTTAGGTGAAACCAAAACTGTTTGTGCATTTACTTGTATTATGAGCCTTTCTGTCAGCCAAATAGCTCAGAGACAAAGAAATCAAATCAACTGTTTTGGCTTTCTTTTATTGTTGTTGTTTTTCATTCACTTGTTTGTTTTTTCAATACCTAGTAAGCCTAAGGTGGTCAGGACAGATTATAAATTCGTCCTTTTCACTAGCATTTTCTTTCTCATGTTCTGGGTACAAAATGTTGCCCATCCAAGAGTGGAACATTATTTTTTTCCATTTACTAAACATTTGGTTGAGTTAACATCAGCACAGTTTGTGTATAAGAGGGTCACACAAACCACTCGCCCGGCCCAAGTTCTGAACAAGGAAGTCAATATTCCACAGTGTGATTCGCTAGTCAGAAGTCATTGCCTTTTCTCACAGCAGCGCAAGGGCTGTACATTCATTACAATGAGTATGCTGCCACTTCTCTCACAGACCTCAGCACCACTGTTTTACAAAGACTTCAAATACCCTGACCTCCTGATCATTTTTATGTTAATGCATATCTCTTTTCCCAGCTATATATAGAATCATTCTTCAAAACATTGCCACATGAGGAGCATCTATATTAATGTCTCATCATTCCTTGTCTTCAAAAATATAAAATAATAATCACTTGGGTGGAATCCATGGCATAGGATCATCTGAGACCCAGAATAATAGGAATCAAGTTTAAATTTGTGAGGAGAAGCACAGGTTATTTTTATCAACCAACACAGCAATTTGTTAAGGCACATCCCTTAGGTATCAATAAGAAAGTCTTTCTGAATGTAGAACCCAGTCACCTAGCTCTCATGTGTTCTGTAGTCACATTTTTCTCTATATCTTTTGCTTTACCTTCTTTTCTCTTCCTCATCACCTTCCTCCAGTAGAGTAAGGTGACCAGATTTTAACATTAGTAAAGCGGGACATCATTGACCATGGGGGCGGGGGTTCTTGATTAAAAATTGGGTCTACCTCCCGCCGTTCCCTAACTTGTCATGCATTCTTTCAAAAAATCGGGACTCTTTTAAAATGCCGCGGGACACGGGACAAATTGTTAAAAATCAGGACTGTCCAGCCAAAAGCGGGACATCTGGTCACCTTACAGTAGAGCTTACCTTTGCAATGATAACCTAGAAAAAAAGATATTCAAGAAGACCCAGTTTGGGGGGGGAGGAATCATTTTTACAAGGTTGTTTTAATACCCCTTTGTTTACACTAGGCATTTAGAGAGTAACACTATGACTTAGAAAAGAGAAATTTGATCCGGTTGGGCTACATCTTGGAATATGCATTACTAATACCTTGAGTTAGACATGCATCACACATGCATATCTAACATATCAGACCACATCACTTTCAAGGTCTTAGTTGACATCCGAGGCAGTTCTGTGCTACAAGTTGTATCAATAGATCCAAGCAACTTGCTTAACTTTAGTCAATATAGTAGGCTGAACTTAGGCATATTTTTCAGGTGTAGCCATCTGGTGAATAACCCAGATTCGCCAAATGAACAGAAAAATTAGAAGAGAAGCCCCAGCTTCCAATATTTCAAAAATTCCTTGAGGAGTAATGTCACCAACTTGACTGATCAGATACCTTTGCTGTAACCCTCTTCAACAATGTTTGGCGTCCATCCACAGACATCCTCCAATAGTGGGAGCTGTGAGATCCAGCACCACATGCCAGGTGACCAGGTGGAATCTTGCCCACCTGGACATCAGGTAATAGGCAGACAGACCTCAGACCAGGCATGGACAGTGAACTGGGGCTAGTCCTTCCCAGCCTCAGTCCAAGAGCTTGTGGAAAACATGGTCTTAGACAATAAACCACAAACTTGAGAGGTTTTTCAGGAGTCCAGGCTTCCAGCAGATGAGTGTCAGCACAGCATTAGAACTAAAACTGTGAGTTTGGATGCCTTGAAGAAGAGGACAAATTGACTTTACCCACATCACCCATCCTCAAAGGCAGCACAGCAGGGAGGCAAGTGACACCTTCTCAGCGCATGGCTTCTCCCATAGGGGAAGTAGGAGTGTTTGAGTGAGCCCCACCAGGTATGTGGGACTTTGCCAAAAAGGCCCATCTATCTCTCATTTCATCCAGAATACTAAACCATAAGCTACAAGACTCAGGGGACGAGGGGCTGGGAGAGGCCAGGAGAGTGACAGGACACTAAGAGGGCACAAAAAGGGACGTGACTTCCACTCACTGGTTGCAGAATACATCAAGAAGCCTTTCCTTGAACTGATGGTAATAGCTCACCCATGGGTCCCCACAACTGGGGATCCCCCAGCATTTTTTATACCTCACCTACACTTACCTACACCTCCTGTGACAAGCTGTCAACATTGGCAAGATGAGCTTTGGTAGATGGCAAATGAGTAGGCACAGAAAGCCGGCCCAAATCTGAGGGTTTGGGAGGACCACAAACTGGAGCCTTAGCATTATCCTTGGGAAAGCAGAAAGGAGGCGTCAGCACTTGGCCGGGTACATACAGGATCAAGAGAAGGCACACAGGTTTTAAAATTCTGCCACAGGAGAGAGCTAGAAACATGGAGCAGGTGTGACCACAGAAGGACTGAGAAAGCCTCAGAATCCCTAGAAGAGCTGATGAAAGGTCTATCTGTTCCAAAGTAACTGAGTAAAGATTGGAGGGGTGACTACCACTGCAAATGTGAAGAGAACCATGCAAGACTTTATGATATTAGGAAA
This sequence comes from Craseonycteris thonglongyai, assembly GCA_004027555.1. Classification (NCBI taxonomy): domain Eukaryota; kingdom Metazoa; phylum Chordata; class Mammalia; order Chiroptera; family Craseonycteridae; genus Craseonycteris; species Craseonycteris thonglongyai. Next base: position 6,509 of record PVKE010050439.1, read on the forward strand.
ACAAACAAACAAACGAACAATGGCACAACCAAAGGATGAAAATAATGTTCCAGTAACCCACCCCAAAGAGTTCTGTGATTTTTCTGATAAAGAATTCAAAATATTGATTTCAAGGAATTTCAATGAGCTATAAGAAAACACAAAAAGACAGGCCAACAAAAGCAAGAAAACAACAGAAGAACAAAATGAAAATTTTAACAAAGAACTAAAATAATAAGAAAGAACCAAATAAGATTCTAACAAATACAATGAATGAAATTAAAAAATTCAATTGATGCCATCAATATCAACATGAACCAAGCAGAAGACAGTGACTTTGAAATTATCCAGAGGGGAATATACAAAAAAGAAATGAATATGAGTAAGGGAAGTCTACATGATCTATGGGATACTGTCAAAAAACAAACAAACAAACAAACAAAAAGGCAATGTTCTAATTATTCATGTTCCAGCAGGAGAAGAGAAGGAGAAGAAGAACAGAACATTGATTTAGATAATTAATAGCACAGAACTACCCAAATCTGAGAACTCAAAAAATATTTTGAAACAAATAGGAATTGAAACACACAGCATATCAAAATTTATTGGGTACAGCAAAGGAAGTTCTAAGGAAATTTATAATGATAAATGCCTACTTTTAAAAAAAAGAGCTCAAAACATAAAAACAATTTTACACCTCAAGGAACTAGAAAACAAGAAATAACATTAACCTCAAAGTTAGCATAAGAAAAGAAATAATAAGGTCAGAACAGAAGTAAAATGGCAGAGTCCAGAATAACAACAGAAAAAAAACTAACAAAATAGAGGGTTTTTTTGAAAAGATAAACAAAATTGGCAAAATTTAGCTAAGCTAAGAAAAAAAGAGAAAAGCCTCAAATAAATAAAATAAAATAAAATAGAGAAAAGAGTGCATCCACAACTATTCTCAAAAAATATTAGCAAACCAAATTCAATAGCACATTAAAAAGGTGTTACACCATGATGCAATGGAATTTATCCCTGGGATGTAAGGATGGTTCAGTATATACAAATCAGTAAATATGATATAGCATATAGTAAAATGTAAGATGAAAATTATATCATCTAATTAGATGCAGAAAAATAAAGACAAAATATCATATTTCATGATAAAAAAAATCTCTTCATATTGGGTATATTGAGTATAACTCATCATAATAAAAGTGAAATTCATGAGCAGCCAATAGTTAACATCATATCGATAGTCAAAGGTCACAAGTTTTTTCTATAAATTCAGAAACAAAACAAGGGTTCCCACTTTCATTATCTTATTTAACATAGTACTGGAAGTTTAGCCAGAGTAATCAGGCAAGGAATCAAAGAAATTGCATCCAAGTAGAAAAGGAAGGAGTAAAATTCTTTTTGTTTGAAGATGATATCATCTAATATATAGAATATCCTTAAAAAATTCATCAAAAATCTTAGACAGGAGGATGCTGGGATGGCTCAGCAGACTGAGTGTTTGTCTTGCAGCCCCGGGATCCAAGGATTGAGTCCTGGGCCTGGCCCATGCAGACCCATGTGCTGATCTGGGGTGTGCCCCAATTCGGTTGTCACTGGGTGAGAACCTGGCCTGGTTCCTGCCCTTGTGGCAGCCTCGTCCCCACCTGTGGAGTGAAACCATGTTGAAAACTAATGATGTGCAGCTGTGGGGACTGCTCTCGGCCCTCCCCCTTCTCTCTCTCTCTCTCTCTCTCAAAAACAATAAAAATAAATCTTAAAAAAAAATCTTTGACTGAATCAGCAAACTCAGTAAAGTTGGAAGATAAAAAGTTAACATACAGAACAATAGTGTTTCTTTACACTAACAAAATATTTTAAAAAGTAATCAAAGAAACAATACCATTCACAACAACATTAAAAAAAAAAAAAGCAATAAAATGCTTAGGAATAAATTTAACCAAGGAGGTGAAATGTGTGTACACTGAAAAATATAAGACTTTGATGAAAGATATTAAAGAACATATAAATACATGGAAAGATGTCCTGTGTCCATGGCTTGAAGGAATTGATATTGTTTAAATGATGATATTACCTAAAGTCATCTATAGATTCAATTATATCCCTATCAAAATTTTAATGGCATTTTACCCAATAATACAAAAAGCATTTCTAAAATTCATAGGGGACCACAAAAGACCCCAAATAGCCAAAACAATTCTAATAAAAACAAGAGCTGAGAACTCCACACTTTCTGATTTCAAACTATATTACATAGCATAGTAATAAAAATTGCATGGTATTGGCATAAAAATAGACACATGGACCATGACATTGAAAGCCCATATATAAACCTTCTCATTGACAATTAATCTTTGACAAAGAAGCCAAGGATACTCAATAGGGAAAGACAGGTAGTCTCTTCAATAAATGATGTTTGGGAAACTGGATATCCACATGCTGAAGAATGAAATTGGAGTCATAGCTTACAACACTCAAAAAAAATTAATTAGAAATTGAATTAAAGACTTGGGCATAAGACCTGAAACTATAAAACTCCTAGAAGAAAATACAAGGGAAATCCTCCTTCACCTTGGTCTTGGCACAGATTTCTTAGAGATGACATCAAGAGCACAAACAACAAAACCAAAACTAAACAAATGAAACTACATTAAAAAAGCAAAAACCCTACATAGCAAACAAACAAACAAACAAACAAAAAACACCTCCCAAAAACAACAGCAACAAAACAGAAAAAAGAACAATTTAAAAAAAATGAAAAGGTAACCTACAAAGTGGGAGAAAATATTTGCAAACCATATATCTGACAAGATTAATAATCAAAAATATATAAGGAATTCACACAATTCAATATCAAAAAAGATCTGATTTAAAAATAGAGGAACTGAACAGACATTTTTCCCCCAAAAAAACATGCAAATAGCTAATGGGTACATGAAAATTTGCTCAACATTACTAATTGTCAGGAAAATGAAAATCAAAACCACAATGACAGACCACCTTACATATGGCTATTTTCAAAAGGATAAGAAAGAACAGAGAGGACAAGAGTTGAAGAAGATATAAAGAGAAGGATACTCTTGGACACTATTGGTGTAAATATAAATTGACACAGCCACTATGGAACACAGTATGGAGTTGCCACAAAAAAATTTTTTTAAGTAAAACTACCATACGATTCATCAATCTTACTTCTGGATATATATATATATATATATATATATATATATATATATATAATAGAAATCAGGATCTTGAAGAGACACATATCTTTATTCTCATGTTCATTACACCATTATTCACAATAGCCAAGACATGAAAACCATCTAAATGTCTATGACTAAATGATAAAGAACATATGATATATAATGAAATACAACTCAGTCATGAGAAAGAATGAGATCTTGCCATTTGTTACATCATGGAAGAGGCTTGAGAGCATTATAGTAAATGAAGTAAGTCCGACAGAGAAAGACAAATACTTTGCAATATCATTTATGTGTGAAATCTAACAAAACGGAACTCAGAGAAACAGAAAGTGGTTTCCAGATCCTGGAGAGTGAGGGAAATGGGATGTTGGTCAAGGGGTACAGATTTCCAGTTATAAGATGAATGAGTTCTGGGTATTTAATGTACAACTTGGTGACTGTACTTAATAATATTGTCTTATGCCCTAGAAAATTGCTGGAGGAATAGACCTTATATATTTTACCACACACACACAAAGGTAATTATGTGATGTGATAGAGGTGTTAACTAACCTTATTTAATCATTTGATAATATACGAGTATAAGTGCATTTCATCTTCATATTGTACACCTTAAATTTACACAATATTATATGTCAATTATATTTCAGTACAGCTGAGATGTGTTGCCTTAAGGGAAGGAGTAGGTCATGTTCAACTCCATTTTCCTAGTGGATAGTAGTTTCTGTCATAAAAGGTGCTCAATACAGGTTCATCGAAAGTTCTTTCAATACTAATATCATATGAGTACCTGAAAATACCCTTTTGAGACATTAGGAATCTGCAAAGAATTGAAAGGAAAGTTTAATAGATTTTTGTCATTGCTGACATTTAAGTTTATGTAAGGATTTTCTTCAGTCCAATTCTTTTCATTATATTTCTGAATTATATTGCATTCTTTCTGGTGCATTTATTTGTAAGGGTAAACAAGGACCACTCAAGAGATCAATGAACAGCCACCAATCAGGAGAAAAATAAATGTACTTGGAACTAGAAAAGAAACCACATATATTCATTTATTTTGCATTATTTGTTGAAGATATAATGTATTCCAGACAAGGTATTAGATGCTGGAAATGGTGAGTAAAACAAAAAATGATTCCTGTTCCTAAGACATTTCCAGTTTGGAGGAGGGAATGATAAAATAATCCTCTTCTTCTCTTCTCTTCTCTTCTCTTCTCTTCTCTTCTCTTCTCTTCTCTTCTCTTCTCTTCT
>PVKE010050440.1:0-10951 GCA_004027555.1 Craseonycteris thonglongyai
GGAAACTATCTAATTGTTACCAACCAATGTCACCCCATTAAATTTAACAATAAAAAAAAAAAAGAATGTTATAAAACAAATGCGCATTTGAATCATCTGGAGATAGCGTTAAAATACAGAGGCTGATTCAGAATATTTGGGGTAGGGCCTGAGACTTTGCATTTTAGGAAAGCCCCCAGTTGATGCCAGTGTTACTGATCATGAAAAACAATGTGAGTACTCTCATGTCTATGCTATTTTTAGAAACACCTGGAGATTAATAAATAAAAACTATACCTGAGCTTCATGTTAGTTCAATTAAATCAGAATCTCTAAGAAGAAAAGGCTAGGATATAAGTATATTTAAATAGATCCATAAGTGATCTGAATGTGTAATCAAGGCTCAAAAAACTGTACTAAATAAAAATGCAAGTAAAAAGGAAAATTAAAAAAAATTTTTTTTTGTGGTTGTCAAACTTATAGAACTTATGCTCCTTGAACACTAGTGGTAGGCAAAAATAAATTAAGCTGCCTAAATAGATATTGTCTATATTAAGAAATAATTTCTGCTGGGTCTTTTCTATTTTAAATTCACACTCCAGTATCTAGGCATCTGCCTTATTGATTGATCAATTGATTGATTGGTCGATTGATGAAAAGCTACAAACATTAGACTATGGTTATTATCATGGTTCCTCTTTCACATGTTGTTCGTAGGTGAATAATGAAACAGACATCAGGGAGAAAGACAATATTTTATGTGACTACAGTATTCAGGATACAGGTGAATTACAAAAACTAGAACTCTACCCATGGTCCTGGTACTATGACCTTTTTTTTCTTTCAAATTTAGGTGTTAGTAGTTGTCAAAGGCTTCCGTACTTTATTGGATCTTTCTTTATATTTCTATCCCACCTATATATGAAGTAATAGATGATTATATTGAATATATTCTTAAAAATACCAAAAGAGAGAAAAAAAGAAAGCATGAATAATTAGGACATTATAAAAGGTTATTTAGTGTGAAAACAAAATAGTGCTATCACTTCTCCCTCTCAGCAAAGCATATCATTATCTGGAAATTGTAGTGACACAGGTAAGTTAAACATATTGTATATTTTATTTTTTATAAGATCATTCATAAAACTCTTGATTTTTTTGTATCTGCTGTTATTTACCATTTGTGTTTTAAAAAATGCATTATCACTTTCATTAATGTTCACAAACAGGTTCTTGAAAAACTATTCTGAATTTTGTTTCTCACCATGAGAGTAACTGGGACTGGATACGTCCTCCTACTACAAACAACTAGAAAACTTTAAAATGTAGGAAATAGTTGTTTTCAGACATTGGAAACAGGCAGCCCTGGGCTGTTATCCATGAGAAAGGAAATGAATAAGATAGGCACCATAATTTCTCTAACTCTTCCTGGGGGCATATTCTGAATCATGAACCAAGAAGCAGCTCTCAATTGGATTACATCAGTCTTGCTGAAATTAGATCACAGAAGTCAGAACTTAGAGGGGTCAAGGTATCTCGAATGTGTGGGATCGGGTATGAAAAGAGAAGAGAGATACACAGAGAAAAATGTCCAGAAATCTGAATAACAGGAACACGGAGTCTTATTGCTGAATATTAATTTGCACAGGCATGAAATAAAATTCCATCTGGTTGGAAGAGAATCACTAAACATGTATTAGCTGAACAGTAACCACGGCCTCTATAGGATTTGAGGATACACAAATTACAACAAAGCAGATTGGAAAAATACTAATTTATTACTCAGGGCAATCAGTATAGTTTCCTAGAAAGTAATACTTTAGTAGTAAAATTAAAGTAGCCCAGAGAAAAGCTATATATAACAATCACCACAACATAAAACTAGGCCTCAAAAATATCAGGCAGATCCACAAATTACTTAAATACTTGATAAACGAATGTCAGCATAGCCCCAGATATGCAATAACATAGTATTATAATGTCTGGCATTGTAATATTATAATATCAGAATGCGAAGAGGCAAAAAGAACATGCCTTACTATAACGGTGATGGTCTACTTTTCAAAATTAAACAATTTAGTTTATTTTTATTTTCCTTCTACCTGATTTAACCACAGTACTTTCTTGAGGCTGCATGCATACCTTGTTAATCTGATTAATCACCAAGCACTGACTTAAAAATAAAAAAATGATTCAGCCCTCAGATATCTGGACACGAGCAACTGGGCTACAATTCTAGACTGCAATGTTCTGCCAGATGGCATATGAATCACCACTACAACTGGATTGAATATAACTATCATGGAACAAACCGAACCCCAAGAGACATTCACCTGGACATCAGCCCTAAAGAATTTCATGACTAAATCCCTCTTTCTTTTTTCTGTCTCTTGTTCCTATAAAACTCCTTGACTGTTTTATGAACTGGAAAGGTGGTCTTGAGACAATACTCTGTTATCTTCCTGGAATGCCAGTATTTTTAATAACCTACTTTTCTTTCTACCAACCCTTGTCTCTCAATCATTAACCCATGAACAGCAAGCAGCTGAACCTGACTTTGGCAACACTGCAACCAGGAGTAAGATTAAAATATAAAAATAGATCCATGACAGCAGTATCAGTCATCTTGAACACAAAACACGCCTCTGGGGGGTGGGGACTAAGAAAGAAAGAAACAAATGAAACAGACACAAATGACAGAGATGAGGCATTGTCACTGTCATAAACGAAGATCTAACTTGTTTAAACTCACATTTTAGAATTTGGAAGTGAGAGTGGGCATATAAGATATGTGCTAGAGTGTGGTGCCCAAAATAACAAATTTGATGCAAATTTCTTTTTTCTATCTGAGTTATACATAACAATGCTAATCTATTTATCAGTAAAAAGTATCACTATATGACTTGCTAGAAAATAAATCCAGGTAAAACAGATGTTACTAAGAAACAGAAAATACTATATGTGACAGAAGATAAATACATCTTGTATTTATTTCTTACTGATTGAGCTAAATCTTTTACCATGATATTTATTTATTGTAATTATGAATATGTTAATTAAAATACATTGTCATATTTTTAATTACTTTCTGACTATTTTACTAAAGTAAATGAGAAATTAATTTTGGTCAGAGTTACAGAATAGTATTTGAATAGCCTACCAGACTTTATATCTTTCCTCAATAATGTGTAGAGATTTCCCTTAGAGTGAGTAGTTAGCATTCTTAAAAACAGGGGCTGGCTTTAATAAAATGTTACTAAAACCCAACATTTAGCCATAAAACTGTATCAAGTTTATGTTACAATTTTTTTTAATATTTATTTGTTTATTTTTTAATTGTTTTTTGACAGAGAGAGATACAGAGACAGAAAGAGAACAGAACTGGGAGAGCTCCCAGTTCAGCACATGGTTCTGCACGGACCAGGGCTGGGATTTGATCCTTGGTCCCTGGCGCTGCAAAGTGAGCACTTAACCCACTGAGCCATCCAGGCTTCCCCAATATGTTACAAATTATAATTAATTAATCTCAGAATTTTTACTGCTAGAAAGTTGTTACTTAAGTTTCAATAGGGTGCCATATATTAAAAAATGTTTACATTATTGTCTCTTGAATTTAATTAATTAATTAATTAATTAATTAATTTAGTCTGTCTAGTAGCAATTCTACATCTCTCTGTTTTCCTTTTTCACATAAAGAAACTATGTAGTCAATAATTATTAAGGATGTAAGGACTTACAGAGACAAGTACCATATAATTTTACTTATATGTGGAATCTAAAAAACAAAATAAATGAACAAATGAAACAAACACATACTCAAAGATACAGAGAACATTTAGATGGTTGTCAGTTGAAAAGGGAGTTGTGGGGTGGGTAGAGCGGGAGAACAAATTAAGAGGTACAAATGGGAATATAGTCAATACTATCGTAATAACTCTATGATGTCAAATGGGTACTACATTTCTCGGGGTAATCACTTTGTACATTGTATAAATGTGTAATCACTATGTTGTAACCTGACACTAATATAATATTGTATGTCAACTGTAACTAAAAAATAAACAATATTAAAAAGAAAAAATATATAAGGACTTAGGAAGTCCATGGATGCTCAAAGTTGAGATTCTTTACTGTTAGCAGAGTTGTGCTGATTGAATACATGTTCCTTCCAGATCTCCAAATATGTCTTCTCAGTCTCTAGCCATGCCTTTCCATACACACTTCCTCAATACTTTTTCTCTTTCTATTCCCACACCCTTTCTCATTGGCATCTTATCTGTTCCCACAACTCCAACTGGCCATCTGTTGATATCTCTCTAGTCTGTATCTTCAAAATAGACTTTTGTTCTGATTTTAGAATTCTAAAATGTAATGGGACATAAATGAGATGAGAGGCACTTCAAATTCAATGTCCTATTCCCAGTCTATCACTTTTTGTTAACCTCCCTCTTTTCGTACATACATTCTTGTTCTTTTGCATGAAGGTACCATTTATCCCCACAAATCTTCTGATACTTATGTCTACTATTCACTGTAAGACCAGTTAATTTCTCTCACTGATCACCGTTAATTAGACAATGGGTTTAATTGATTATATCTTTAAAATATTTGTTTCTACTTTTACACCTTTGTGTCAGCCCATTATTATATTTTGCATGAACTAATAAAGAATTTCTAAATCTCAACACTGTAGAGATTTGGGACTGAATAACCTCTTCTTGTGATAGACTGTCCTGTGCATGTTCAGTATGTTTAGAAGCATCTCTGGCCTCTACCAAATGGATACCAGTAGTAATCTCCTTCACCCAGACGTACAAGCCAAAAATGTCTCTAGATATCGATAATTGTCCCCAGTGGGGCAAAATCAGCACCCCACCCCCAAGAATGACTGAACTAATACAACTGCATCCTAACTAGTTCTTCTGTTGTTAGTCTCAACTTTCTCCAATCCATCTTCCACAAAAGTGAATTTTCCAAAACAAGTTTAGAACCAAAACTGTTTAAACTCCTGCAGTTACTCCATGTTGTCTGGAGGAAAAGTGAAAATATGTGCAGGCCATTTTTTGCCTCACTGACTCATTTTCTTTTGGCCTGTGAATATTTTTGGAAGAGAAAAGAGGTAATCCCCTAAGTTTTATCTTTAATAGTCACATGAATTAGGCAGGCGGATTCTACCATTCTCTACATTAACATTTAACTATAACTTCAAGGGATCTTTGAGTAAATTTGGAAAGATATTTAATTACCCCCAACTCTTCCTATCCTTGATTTCTTGTATATATTTCTATACAACTGGACTAAATAGAAAACCTTGGTTCAATAAGAAAGCAGCACATTCATTTTAATTATTGTAAATGAAGAAGCTTACAGAGGGGAGGAAGTCAAAACATAGGCGGCAAGCTGTTCATTTTAATTCTTATTCTTCTTCCCAAATAATGTTGAGAACACAGAAACAAAAACATCTGCCCTACAGAAAGAATAGCATATATTTCAATGTACTATTCAGAAGCACCTGCATTAGTCAGAAATGCCATAGCAATAACCTGACCTATTGTTAGAAATCTAGCAAGCACATTTTTCATTTTTCCCCAATGGGACTTTATGCCAACCAGTATTGATTGTTAGAGTTCCAAAGTTCTAGGAGACTCTTCTCGTCTCTTAGTTGATAATTATTTCAGCCTGACAATAAGACAATTTAGAATTGTAAAAATAACTTGATGCAGGCTATATCAAACTTGTGATCCTGGTGCAAACCTCATTTGTGTTGCATTTTCATTTGATATCAGATTTATAATCCTGTTACTATAGATTTCAGTCTGTCCTAAGTACTTAATGTTATGTATCTGAGTAATACCTAGAGTTTATATGACTGTAGTCATAATGTGATAAGTAGTATTAAGCATAGCTCAAAAGAAGGAACAAACATTGGTAAAAGGAAGTACAGAGAGGAATGGAAATGGGATGTCACTTAATCTTGATAGTAGAGTTTTGCTTCTTAAAAATAGAAACTAGTATAAATTAATTTGTTTCCTTTAATGCAGCATCAGTAGAATGCTATAGCAAACCATCTACATTTTTTTTAGTTCCTGGCAACCTTACTTTAAACTTTCATCATATAGTGCAGTGGCTAAAAAATGGGTCCTGGAGTCAGACTGGTTAAACTTAAATTCTAGCTGTACAACTTGCTAGCCATGATGTTGTATAAGTTATTTAACTTTTATTGCCTGGTTTGTCTCATCAAACAATAGGGGATCATAATGCCACTTATCTCACGAGGTTGTGATAATGAATTAATAACCCATGCAAAGTGCTCAGAAAAGTGTCTTCATAGATAAGCCATCCAATAAATATTGTCTATTATTATTCAGAGCAGTCTCATAAATCTTAAAATTAAGACAAGGACAATAGCAGCTAGCACCACACTAGTCAATCTCAGATGGCCAGGAAGAATACTACCTAACACAAGGTAGAGAATGTCTTTCTCCAAAAAAACTCTTCTTCCATCAATTTTATCTTTTTTAGACCTCTGTGAGTAGTTCTGGTACTCAATTCTTTTCAAGATTACCTGAGGGTTATGGTACCTTTAACACTTGACCTCAGTTTAGAGATTGCATTAAGAGGAAATAAAAAGTTACATCTTTTAATTTGGAAAAGTCATATATGATGGCTCTCAAATATGACTACTCAGTAACATGTCTGAGTTTTCACAGAAAATGTTGACCAAAGGAGAATAGATTTGTCTTCTATGTCTACTAGCTATTAACAGATAGTTTCTCCTCTTGCTATTTCCATTTCGCTTTGTTCTAAATCATCTTTTTTCCCTTGTTACCTATCAGAAGCTAACACCTTAGTCTTTTTCACTAATACGGTATTTTGTAATGTTTATTAGGTAAATGTTATTCATAGAGTTTGAATGCTTTCGCCTGATGTTCTAAAGACTTCAGGAGAAAGGTGCTAGGGAAAACATTACTGTGGTTATTATTAACAATAGCAATAATAGCACACCGCAGCTGTGAGTAAATCAGGAGGATAGACATCCACATATTTTAGCAGATGTTTGTAGGGCTCACACAGCAAAACTTGGAAATACATCTTCCCTTATATTTTGTCCAAACCAAGCCTGTCTCTCCATTTATGTTAATTGTGTCTGAAACCCAATCCCCAAGGACTTGGTCTTTTCATTCCCACATTTAGAATTCATTCTTTTGCACTGGCTAGTAATTACTGGCCAGTGTCCTGACCACCCAGCTGCACTTGGACTATGTAACCTAGCTTTTACACTCCCATCTTCTGCTGAGGTGGGTACTCTGGCCTGCTGCTTAGTGACTGTTAAATCACCCTGCAAAGATGCAAATAGTAATCTTTAGTTTAGAAAGAGCTGGCAGTGTGAGTCTTTTTTTTTTTTTTTTTTTTTTGCACCATGCAAGTAAAGCGTATATAAGTAGGAAATAAATTAAACTTCTCTTGATGTTTATTTCTCTATATTGAATTTAAAAGTCCAGATCATATGGCCAGGGAAGGCATCTGTGCTTCTTTCCACAAATTCTTCTACATAGCAAGTGCTAAATGTCTAAAGGCGGGGATTTCATCTCTCCTAAAAACAGTATGAAGGATAGAAAGCCAAATATATGTCACTTTAAGAATAATTTATTTTAGAGTCCATAGTTCTGTGTTTGAATGGACACCTTTTCTTCATTCCACCATCTGCAGCTTATACATAAGGGATGGGCATTACTTTGAAAAGAATAAATTGTTAATGTTCATCATGACCTATTGGCAAAAGGCAAAGTTGCAAAGTAGTGACAAAAGTGTTAATTTAAGGCTCCACTTTCTCATTTACTTTATAATGTTTTTATCATCTTTAAACCCACTCCATAGAAAAAAATAATTCTCAGTTAACCACTAGATTGGAAATTTAAATTAATGATTAGTTCCTACAGAGCAGATACAAATGTCAAAAAAATAAAGCTTAGGTGTCCATAAAGCTTAGGTGTCCTCATTTTGAGATGAGTCAGTGAAGCCATGTTCCTATCATGAAATGTTAGGAAACAAATGAGGTTGTCATTTGTGACATATTTGTTGAAGAGAAAATTTAAGTAGGAAGAACTTTGGATTCTAACCTGTATAAAAAATAACAAAAGTAACCATCTATTTCCTATACTTAAAGATTTCATTGTCTTAAGTCTCTGGAAGCCTTGAATTTAATATATTAATGCTAATAATAAATATCAAAGGCAGCATATATGAGTGAGAAAGTGAAATATTCATATCTGAATGAAAGTCTCATTAAATGATAATCATTCTGCGTTACTGTCCTAAAAATTGTTTATCTATTTCAGTCTACATCAAGTGTATTTCAGATGGTAAAATAAAATTGTTTTAGCATATACTTAGGTGGAACGGGGTTCCTGGTTCTTTAGAACTGCATTTTTCGGTATGGTACTAATAGTCATGTGTGACTACTAAGCACATGAAATGTGGCAAGTCCAAATTGAGATGTGCTGTAAATATAAAATAAACACTGGACTTTAAAAGTTTAGGACAAAATGTATAAAGCATATAATTAATAATTTTTAATTTTTAAATGTTAAAACAAAATTTTGTAAATAATGATTTAAATAAATGAACATAATTAATTTTAACTATTTCTCTTTACATTTTTAGAGAAAAGTTGTCAGTTTAAGATTTATTTTATTGTTTGAGAGAAGGTGAAAGAGACAGAAATGGGGTTGGGGCAAGGGGCCCAGAATAGTCTTCATAACTGTACATCATTAGTTGTGACAGTTTCATTCCACACAGGTGGATGTGGAGCCATGCTGGGTAGGAACTGAACCAGGGACCTCCAGCATGGGAGGGGAGAACCTTCACCACAGGGCTGGGCAGTTACCAGTTGTGTTGCAGTTCAGCATGTGGGTTTGTGTGGACCCTGGGCTGGGATTTGATCCCCAGACCTCGTGTTTGGTTGCGAGACAAGTGCTCACCTGTTGAGCTACACTGGTATTCTCGACAGTTTTAAAACTAAAAATTTAAACTATATTTATAACTCACATTTAATTTCTATTCATCAATGCTGCCTCAGAGAATTAAATTGTTAACAGAGGGGGTGCCAAGAGAAAGGTGAGTATAGAATGAAGAGGACACTATGTACTCTGTTTCATCCCTCTAGTATGGTATCTGAACAGTATAGATAACTACATATAGGAGCAGAAAGACAAGTTTTTGTGAAGAACTGTGAGAACTTATTATCCCTACTTGGGAGCCAATTTCACAGAATATAAGACAAATCTCACAGAAAAAGACAAAACGGGAATGAGGAGTATTGTCTCACCTCGCCTTAAGGCAATTGAACATCTCAGTGGCTTCTTCAGCTGTTCTGTACAGCAACTGAGATGTGGCCATTGGTTATGGCAGTCTCCCCAGATGCCTGAAGAAAGAAGGACAGTGCTAGTCAGACAAAACAGTCCACCATGTAACTGTCAGAGAAGCAGCAGCGCCTGGTGGGACTACAGGAGTGGGGTTACAAAAGTGATTCAGGAAGATGTTATTAAGAGCCAGATTCCTATTTTATCTCCCCATTTGTGAGTGTACACTAGTGAAGACTGGGGGCCAGGGGAGAGAGGGAATGCATTCCTCAGATTTATTATTAGAGTCAAAATTTAGAAGATATATTCACATTTGAATTCTAATCACCACTCATTTACAACCATTTTTAAAATAATTTTTTACTTATAAGTTTCTAGAACGATTTACTTCTACTTTAAAATCAACCTTCACTGGGGAAGCTAGGATGGCTCAACCTGCTGAGCCCGAGCCCGAGGATCGAATCCCAGCCTTGGCCCTGGCCCATGCGTACCCATATGCTGAACTGGGGTGTTCTCCCAGTTCAGTTCTTGCTGGGGCCTATGCGGGAGGCTCCTGGCCCAGTTCCTGCCCTGTGCAGCCCTGCGCCCACCTATGGAATGAAACTATATGGAAAACTAATGCTATCAACTATGGAGACTAATCTGGGCCCTCCCCCTTCTCTCTGTCTTTCTGTCACTCTCTTTGTCAAAAAACAGTAAAAATAAATCTTATAAAAAAAAATCAGCCTTTACTTCTGTAATCCATGTCATATTTTTTTCCACTATTGAAGTTTCATTTTTGTGTAAGTGTTCAGGTAAATCTGTTTCTCCCTTTGGATTTATTCTGCTTTGTTTCATTCTCCAATGCTGGAGCTGCTTAGTGGATTTTTTCTTTGATTACTGTTTGTGTGAGAAAATTTTTATAATAACTTCCTTATTCTAGAATACTCATGATTGAAATCTGATGCAAGCAACTAAATGAAAACCACCCCATGCAACTCCTCTTAATGTTGCTTTTCTGAACAACGGGAGACTAACTGGAGGTGCTGATTCTCTGTGAATATGGTGGACAGGACTTAGAAAGTGAGGGTAAGTCTAGAGTTTTGTTAGTGCTTTAATTCTAGAGATAGGCTTTTTATTTTGTTTTTGCAAGGACACTTAAAACCTTCAGCTGTGGCTAAGAATTTGGAAGCCAGTGAAGTAGCCTATTTTTCCAAGAACAGAAGTTAGGATTCCACTGAGCTTATAAAGGATAAGTCAACAAAATTAATTTACTAAAACGTACAGGTAGTATTCTGTGTTTTTCTTACTTTTTATGTTATTTATTTAATCATGTGTATTTGAAAATTGACTCCTATATGACAATCTATTCTGTCAATCTTATTGTTAAAAGAGTAATGATTAATGACTTTGTGCATTTATGGATTCTTATTGTTACTAGACTAATATTGTAAGCCCCAACTAAATCTTAGAATATATAATACATGTATGTGTGACATTCTTTGGGATATAACTGATTGTGTAAATGCTGATACTATAGAGTTTGCTTTCTGAAGTAAATCAACATCAGCTCAAAAAATAAATAATAAGGTAAATACTTTGAATTTAGTTAAGGCCTTCTTAAAAACACT
>PVKE010050441.1:0-10950 GCA_004027555.1 Craseonycteris thonglongyai
CCAGGCCCCTCCCTCCCTATGCCAGGCTCAGCCCTCACTACTACAAATCCCACCTTCCCTACTCCAGGCCCCTCTCTCCTGACCCTAGATCCCAGTTCCTTTTTTATTTTTTAAGATTTATTTTATTTCTTTTGACAGAGACAGAGAGACAGAGAGACAGAGAGAGAGAGAGAGAGAGAGAGAGAGAGAGAGAGAGAGAAGGGGGAGGGCCCAGAGCAGTCTCCATAGTTGTAGTCATCAGTTTTCAACATGGTTTCGTTTCCCATAGGTGGGCAGGGAACAGCGCTGAGTGGGAACTGGGCTGGGAGCCTCCCATATGGCAAGCACACCCCAGTTCAGCATATGGGTCTAAACGGGCTAGGTCTGGGATTCAATCTTCAGTCTCTGGAGCTGCAAAGCAAGCGCTTAACCCTCTGATCCATCCCAGCTCCCCAAGGTCCCTGTTCTATAGCATCACATGCCAGGACTTATAGGATCTTGAGCCACAGGATCCCTTGCCTTTTCCCTGGATTGTTATAACAATGGAGGAAAAGTTAGTCAGGCTGGAATTCTCAACATTTATTATTTAAAACAATAAACCAAGCATTTGTTTAGTGAACACAGAAAGCCTTGCTTATTTTTCATTGATCTCCCCATAATTCCTACAAGCTAAATGTTATTATTTTCTTAGGAAATACTGCAATGATATTGATAATGCAACTAGCATTTTTCTAAGGTATTAGAAGTAGAAAAAAAGTTCCAAAACACAAATGAAATGCCTGAGGAAACCATCCTAAAATTGGAAACTCGGTGTCTTCTGGGCATGTGGCTGTGGGGATTCAATGATACTCATTAAAATTCTCATAAACTGAAGTTATCTCCCTCACAGAAAGGTTGTCACTGGAGTAGTGGCAACTGAGATCTTGGAAGTCCACTACTTTGTGTGGCTGTGTGGCTGTGGCAAGTGGCCCAATTTGTCTAAGCCCTGTTTCTCCAAGTAACAGATAATGAGTGACATGCCTACCCCAGAAGCGGGGTGGGGAAGGAGTGAGATGGAGTGTGACAAGGCAGAGCAGCCTTGCCTTGAGGCCCACGGAAGGAAGTCAATCCATATCCCTTCCCATTAAGCCCAGCTAAACCATAAGTGGGGCCTGATGGCAAGGCTGCCTCTTTCCTCAGCATGCATCTTCTGAAATGTCAGGGTTCACCCGTCTCCATGAAAACAGGTGATAGGTGAAGGCTGCAGCAGTGAGAGGCTTGGTGTTCATGGTCACCAGAGTGACCAACAGGCCCTCAGTGTAAATGGCCAGCAGGCTAAATGCTCCTCCTGCTCATGGAGGGAGAGAAGGGGACCAAGATGGGCATTGGAGCCCTCCCACCCCCACCCCCACAGTAGAGCCCCAAAGAGAACGATACTTGTCTTTTCAGATTCTGGTGAAAAACTCAGCAAAAGCCCCACAAGCCAACCAGCACTGTAAAGAGCAGGGTTCCTTCCCATTCTGTGGCTGCTCCCAGCATTGCATAAAGGACACTGGTTAGGGAATGTCCCTGTTCCCACTGCCAGAACAGGTGGGTCAGTGGAGGATTGCAGAGGTGGTCATGAAGGAGCCTTTAATGGAAACACCAATGGTCCCTGACAAGCAGGTAAAATCCAGTCTTTCTTTTCTTTTCATGTACCTGTCCCTAAGTAGGGTCTGTCTGCTGGCTCTACCCTCTGGCCAGCCCACCCCAGCAACATCTGGTCATGTAGTGATGGGCTTGTCCATTAGATGCTGACAATCTTGCTGCATGAGGAAAGGGAGAAGCTGGGCTTCCCTGGGCTCCTATTTTCCTAGGAAAATTTGGGTTCAAGGGAGATGAGTCTCTAGAGGAGGTGGCTCATGTTCACAGTACTCTGTCTCCATAACCCCTTGGCCTCTGACAGCTGAGAAGACCCAACTAAATTACAATGTAAGTGGATCCAAACCTTTAAGCTGAGACCTGGTTTAGATCCCAGCTCCATAATTTACTGGCTTGAGACACTCTGGGCCTGTTTATCTACAAAATGAGAATATGAATACCTATCCCATAAGAGTGTTTTAGGCTAAAATTGAATGGCACCAACTGCTCACAGCTCTTATTTGCACAATCAGTATAGTAACAGCCTTCTTCTTTCTCAAAGATGACCTCACAGTTTCCAGGCATTCAGGTGGCCCTTCCATCTCCTGGCTGATGAGAAAATCCAGTTCCACTCAGCCTGGATCCCTGGACAGAGTCCCAATCTTCAGGCCTCTTAACCCCACCCGCTCCCAAAATGCCTTTCTCCATAGCTGCAGGGCTAGTCCATGTTGTGGAGAAAACTTAATTACTAATTCCTGTGAGTATTTTTTGCTGTATTTGCCAGTTGCCAGATAGCACATGGAGGTTACATAATAAAAATAATGACTAAATTGCTTGCTTATAATGTGTCTGTATAGGCGTTAACTCACAACATCCTCCCAATCCATTATGAGGAAGATACCACCACCATCACCATTTTACATTTTTTTTCTCAGTCATCCACTTATTAAGGAGGAAAGCCAGAACTCAAATCAGCAACCTGGCCCTAGGGTTCAGGCTCTCCACGAGCAGTGACAAGAGACCTTCAGGTAGCATGGTAGGCCACCGGCAAAGGTAGGTTTGCTCAAGGAAGATCTTCGGTGCCCCTCAATACATGCTGTCCACTGCAATCACCTGTGGGACCTGCCCTGTGTGACAGCGTGGGCAGTGAGTGGCTGGAGGAGAGCAAGCTGAGAAGCCCCATGCTGGCAGGGCCAATGGGTTTCCTTTGATCCCTCTCGAGATCTGACTCCTACCAACCAGGGAGATGAAAGGTGACAGGGAAAATGAGGATTATTGATCTCTTCAACTCCATTCCCCATCATTTGGTTCAAATTGGGAATGTGTTTCTTGATAAGAGGTTTTCTCAACCAAGACAGAATCAAGTTTGAGGCTGGAAAGTCTTTTCCAGGCAGTGTCCTCCAAGTCTTGTTGCAGTAGGGATGTGTGTGTGGTCCAAATGCATGTCTGTTAGTGTTTTCAATCCATGGCCAAAGGTCAATGTCACATTACTGTCTCATCCGTCTCTTTGACAGGAAAGCAATGAGAAACACAACTTTAATATTTCCATTCCAGAGACATTTGCAAACATTAGCATCTCAATGATTACTGACATGCACTGTGGGGTTGAAGCTGGCTTTTACAATGGGTACAAGCAAGTAGCACTTTCTAAACTCTTGGTAAGAAACAAGAATCACAGTTCATGGTGGTTTGAACCTGGACTTCTCCAAACTTAGGAGATTGTTTTATGAGCATGGAAGATTAAGTACAGTTTGTATCACTGGATCCTCTTCAACCAGTGCTGAAGAAAGGTTTTCTGGTTTCAACTTCAACTTGCTCACAAATACCTGGGGATTATGAGGGGATTTTAATTTTCCACTAGAAATACCACCACCCATTTTAAAAATTCTCAGGGCACAATCAAAGGCAAAAAGGAAAGTCACTGGAAGACACACCCAGAGAGGTTCAATTTTGCAGATCAGAAGTGTTTTGAGGGAAAGCTGGGATGGCTCAGTGGGTTAAGCGCTCGCTTTGAAGCCCTGAGTCCCGGCCCCAGCCCATGCAAACCCACATGCTGAACTGGGGAGTGCCCCCAGTTCAGTTCTTGTCGGGACCTATGTGGGAGGTTCCCAGCCCAGTTCCTGCCCTGCGCAGCCCTGTGCCCACCTGTGGAGTGAAACTATATGGAAAACGAATGCTGTCAACTATGGAGACTGCTCTGGGCCCTCCCCCTTCTCTCTGTCTCTCTCTGTCTCTGTTTCTCTCTGTCAAAAATCAATAAAATAAATCTTAAAAAAAAAAAAAAGAAGTGTTTTGACAGGGGACCCTGGGGTGGTTCAGTGTGTTGAGCACTCGCCTTGCAGCCCCGGGGTTCAAGAATTGAATCCTGGCCCCAACCAGTGCAGACTCATATGCTGAACTTGGGGGTGCCCCCAGTTTGGCTCCTGCCCTGGGCATGCTTCCCATGTCGGAGGCCACCAGCCTGGATCCCACCCTACCTAGCCGCAAACCCACCTGTGGAGTGAAAATATGTCAAAAGCTGATAACATATAGCTGTGGAGACTGCTCTGAACCCTCCTCCTTCTCACCTACTCCCAAACAAAAAAAATATATCTTAGAAAAAAAAAAAAGAAGTGTTATGACAGAACCCTGGGCTACCATTTTGTAAATGTTGGCAACTGAGTGGAAATAGAAGTAGGGTCATGTGCTGGTGGGTAGTTTGCTGGAGTTCACTGTTGGGACAACTTTTTGTGCATAAAATGGAGCATGCCTCTGATATTTAACAGTTGTCTTTGGGAACCAGATTTATTGGCAACCTCTTTGAATTAACTGAAGCAAGATATCTAGGTCACTAACAAGATCCTCACTGGGACACAAGACAGGACCTATCATTACTTACCATGGGAGGGGATGTGACAGCTTGCAACATAATTCCCTGGGAGGCATTATCTTAAATAATTTTGTTAAGTCACTTATAAAGTGCTCTTACTCAGTCCAAATTTCTTTCATAGGACTGGTAGATTTCCATTCCCTTTAACTTAAATGGTAAATATACAGCACCACCAAAATTGTGTATGTGTGTGTGTGTGTTTGAAATTTTAACAATTTGCTAGATTTTTGGATGAATTATTTAGGCAAGAAAAGAATTTTTGAAATCTGCATATCTAATATATTCTAAATCCTGAGTTACTTAAGATCTAGAGTCTGTAGGAAGAAGAAAATTGCATTCTGGTGAAATGGTTATCCAGACAGATGCTGCCCCATTTATTTACTTCAATTCGAGGACTTATTTTTGTTTTTTTGTTTTTTTAATGGCCAAAAATGAAATCACATTTCTCTCACTGTGCTACCTGGAGCATTCCCTCAAACTGTGACCATTTTACAATAGTTTTCTAATGCACTATTGCCAATTAAACTGTCCATTTTAACTTTGTACAAAGCATTCCATTTTCTTTTGTTGGGGAACCAAGCTTTTAAGTCAGCCAATCAATTCTGCAAATAATAAAAGTACATAGTGCTTGTTGAATATTTATTATGTTAGGAAGAGTTGAATATGACTAAAGTAGTGATAAATAGCACATAGCCTGTTCCAGATGAGATGAATCATCCAGGGTTCTCTTGATATTGCTAAGCCCTGGATTTCTTTTTCTAGGGCTCCTCTAACAATGAAGAGAAATAAGGATCAGTGTGATGGTGGCAGCCATTTTTTTTTTCTCCATTTCTGGATTCGCCTAAGTGCCATGAGGAGTTCCACTAGTTAAATATTTTTATATTCTAAGGCCACAAGTACTTAAGGTCTCTGTTTTCTTTAAGTAACTGCCAGAAATTTGTAGACTTATTTTGATATGCTAGTAACCATTTATAAATATTGATGATTTACTTTTCTTTATTTTTATTCTTTTCAGAGGAGAGAGAGAGAGAGAGAGAGAGAGAGAGAGAGAGAGAGAGAGAGAGAGAGAGAGAGAAAGAGAGCAGAAGTGAGCCCAGAGCATGTTTTTGTTCCACACAGATGGATGTGAGGCCACATGGGGGTGGGAACCAACTGGGATCCCTCACCCCTCCCCCGCAACCCACGCTACCCCCTGCCTCCACATTTGAGGTGAGAACCTTCTCTGCTGAGACATCCCATGGTTACCAGTTGTGCCACAGTTCAGCCATATGGGGTTGCACAGGCCAGGGCCAGAAATGAACTCCAGACCTTGCAATTGTGAGGCAAGTGCTCGACCGCTGAGCTATCTTGGCATCCTCTTTCTTTTCTTTTTGTGAAATAATAAGAACCTCTTAACCAATGCCTGGTTTCTATGTCATACCACTGGAATAAAAAAAAAAATTATTTGTAATTAGATAAATTGATGACATGTAAAAACTCAGAATACAAATGTTTTTTAAAAATTGTACACTACGTTTAAAAAAGTATTTTTTTCCTCAGAATTCCTATCCTAAAAAGGATTCTCTGGGTTATGTTTCTTTATTAGAAAATCAGAGTATATAGGGGAGGGTCTATTCTTGGCCTTATTCTATATGGCTCCTGGTTTGATTAAAAGCAAAGTTGTAGCTGGAATAAAAGGCATCTTTTGCTTCAGTCATAGATGATTAAGTTCAAATTACAAGTTATTGTGATCCAAAGTTTTGGGGTTCTGCTTCTTGCAGAATAAACACAACTATGCAGTCTTAGTAGATAATGCTTTTTTATCCTCATACATCCAATTTAACTGTGAAAAGCCTGTGGAGAACCAAGCAGGGGAATTAGTCATGTTTAGTAGCACTGACATTAGCTCTTATAACTCGAGCAGCGCCGCTGCAGCGCCGGGCTGATTTGAAGCGGCAACTCGAGCGGCGCCACTGCGGCACCAGGCTGATTTGAAGCGGCAACTCGAGCGGCGCCAATACAGCGCCCGGCTGATTTGAAGTGTCAAATCATAACATACAATCCTAAGAAACTGACAAAATGGGGTATCAAAGTTTATACTCTAGCTGACTCGAAGACTGGCTACATTTGCTGCATTTTGCCATATTATGGATCACTCACAACAGAGCTCTTGGTCAGACCCGATTTACCTGTTTCATCAAGAATTCCGATACACTTATACAAAATGTTGTTGGAGAAAATCCCAGGTGTTCAGGGGCACCATATGTACATGGATTGCTACTATACTAGTTATGTCTTAGCTCAAGAACTAGCCAAATTGAAATGCAATATCTCCGGAACGATCTTAATGAATTAGAAAGAATTGCCCAAGGAAATAAAAAAGCCAAATTTTTCAAAAAAATCCATGGTCGCGTATCGATGGGGTAACACCTTACTTTTAGGGTGGAAAGATAAGAGGATTGTCACTTGTTTGACTATGAGGGGTGACACAGGAATGTTGACGGTCAAAAGGATTACATGAGGTGGTGTGGAAATAATGGTCAAGAAACCCAATATTGTTTTGAATTATATAAAATATATGGGTGGTGTTGATCGGGTAGACCAATATGCATCAAGGTATTGTTTTCTGCAGAAATCGCTTAAATGGTGGTGTAAGCTTTTTTGGGGGGCATGGAAATTTGCCTGATCAATTCCTACATTCTGTGTAAACTAGAAAAGACCAAAAAAGGGAAAAAGCCACTCAGCCATTTGCGATTTCTAAAAACACTTGTCGAGCAATTGAGAGGATCATATCGCCAGCATCGTGAGCAAGCGTCTACGTCGCATTCCGATGAAATCCGACTAAATGGGAAGCTTCACATAGTACTACAGGGCCCAAAAGGGACTTCAAGGTTTGCTGTGACCGTAACACGTCTGGAGGTAGGCGGGAAGTAACGTATTACTGTGATACGTGTCCTGATAAACCTAGGATGCATCTTGGGCATTGTTTTATGAAATATCACACAAAAACTAATTACAGAGTGTAATATTTATCAAATTTTGTTGTTTTCGATATAAAAATAAATAAACTGGTGAAATTTTATTATTTGTATACGTTTGTTTGTTTATAAATGATTTTAAAGTACTTGTAAAATGTTTCCGCAATTTGGCCGAAATCGTCTCGAGTGGCTGGCTTGCACAAGCGAAAAAGGCCTTGCGCGCAAAGGGTTAAGCACAACACATACATATTTAGTGTTAATGCTATACATTGTTTTGTTTTTTGTTTTGTTTCAAAATTATGCAAATTGTTAACATGCTATATAAAGTAGCAGATAATCACTGGGAAATTTTAAATGTGTTCTTTGTGAGTGTGTTAGTATTGCCTAACAACAACATATATCACATTTTTCATCTTATTTCACACATAGAATTCTTCCATTCTGAACATACAAAGCTCCAGTCTTTAGTAAATGCCACATTGAGATGCTGACACTAAGCAGAAGAGTACCTCGGGGTCCCTTTTCCTTCCTCACTCTGTGCTTTCTCTTTACTTTTGCCTGGACATACTTAAGAAAGCTCTGTCCCCACCCAATATCTGAAAGAACACTGGGTACTTTACCTTTCAAGTGACATTATATACATTAAAAAAATTTATTCAAGATAAATCCACATAACATAAAATGAACCATTTTAAAGTGAATGATTCAGTATCATTTAGTACATTCACAATGTGCAACCACCATTTGTATGTATTTCCAGAACATTCCCATCACTCTAAAATAAAATCCTCATCACATACTTTTTTTCTAGGGCATTTCAATGGTTCCAGATATACAGATAAAAAAAGAATGAATTGAAATCATGGTTAACTTTATAAAACTTCCCTATTGTTGTTTGGATGGATTAGTGGGGTTACGGGGTTTGTGAGAGGTACAGCTAAGATAGAGGTTGGTCATATTACTTCAAATACATTTGGGAAGTTTCTAACATTTCAAAAGGTCACATTGGTAGCTAAAACCCTATATTATCATTGTATCTGAGACAAGAATGTATTCAAGGAGATGTATTTGAGGCTCCTCCCTTCTTCCCTTCCTCTGGCAGACCTTGCCTCTGTGCTGCTGGGTGGAGGGCAGTGGTGGCAACAAGCTGAGGGATTTGTATTAAAAAGAGAATGGAGGTACTCAGAGAACAGGAATGAAGAGATGAGAGTGGTCTGAAAGGGTCAAAGTAAAAGAGGTGTGTGAACCCTGGTTGAACAAAGAGGACATGACAAGAGATGGAATAACCAGCTGCATGAGAACTAAGACTCCAGAGAGAAGCAGGCAAGCAAGATGTTTTATTTTGTGTTGTGGAATGTCATGCTTATTGCTGCTTCCTTAAGGACCTTTACTAAAAATGTGTTTCAAATTCAAACACTAATAAGTATTAAGCCTTTTCCTTTGATTGTGTCATTGTCCTGAGGTCAGACTGACAATGGGGGAGGAGGCCTAGGATGGTCTGGGTGAAATCAGAAGTTCCTAATAGGCTGTAAAACAGAGGCCATGGCCATTCTGGTGATGATGAAGGTTGGTATGGCCAAGAACTCCCTTTCGGGGGTCCCAGTAAGAGGGCACGTTTATACCTCTTTTACAATTTCAGTTTTGACAAAATTAAAGACATTTGTCCTCAGCTGTAAGAAATCTCTCCGTGAAGAAAGACCTATCTGAGCCTCTGTCACCTAAATGAGTGGCATCCATAGCTCTGATGTCCTCAGACCCTGACTCTAGAATTTCAGAGAGTTGTGATTCTTTCCAGATGAAATCACATGAGCGCATATAAATAATCTCCAGGGAAATATGCTGAGTGGAAAAGCCAATCTCAAAAGAGCCCATACAGCATGATTCCATTTATGTAACATTCTTATAATTAAAAGGTTACAAACATAAAAAACAGATTAGTGGATACCAGGGCTAAAGAAGGGTGGGGGTAGGTGTGTGTGGTTGTGGCTATTAAAGGGTAATATGAACAACACTTGTGGGATAGACATGTCCTGTATCTTGACAGCATCAACGTCAGTATTTCGGTATGACTGTGCACTACAGTTTGGCAAGATAGTACCACTGGGGAACCTGGCTAAAGAGTACATGAGATCAGTCTGTTAGTTACTACAAGTACATGGGAATCTACAATTATCTCAAATAAAAAGCTCAATTAAAGGAAAGGAGAAAGCTACTTTGTGATTGTCCTTGAAGGGAAAGAGAAAATACTATCAGTAATGATTAATGAAGGATTGCATGCTATATCAAGGTGGAATTGCAATTTAATAAGTGTGCTTATTAAAATATAAATATCAGAACAGGCACATAATCTAAGCCTTAATCTTACATATTTGACAGACAAAACAGAATTCATCACTAGGGTTACTCATACATCTTCTGTCTGTGACTACGTAAAGGTTATCTATATCTACCCACCAAGAATTCTAGGGAATGAAAACAAGTGTGTGTGTGTGTGTGTGTGTGTGTGTGTGTGTGTGTGTGTGTGTGTCATGACAATTAAGTTCAAGAACTTGCCACCTTGTGTGTACATTGGCAGCACAGTACAAACAACTCAGTAAGGTTTCATAAACTTGGTATACCAGTGTCTCACAGTTGTGTTTCTGCTGACATGTGGCAGTGTTTTGCTGAACGGCATTCATTATTTTTGTTGCATGTTTTTGTGAACCATTATAAGAATGTCAGAGCTTCAATTAGGGCAATGAACAAACATTCAATTTCTTGTGAACCTTGGCAGGAGTGGAAGCAAAATCAGGGGCATGTTAGTCCAAGTTGATGGGGATAATGCCATGAAGAAAACAGCAGTGTACAAAAGGACTAAACATTTTCATGAAGAGAGATAAAGTGTCACTGATGAAGAGAGGTCAGGGTGGCTAGTAATGAGAGCAGAACTGACAAAAACATTGCAAAAAGTTGTCAAATTGTACGTCAAAATTGTTGGCTGACAGTGAGAAGCATAGCAGACCAAAGAAACATCAATAGAAAAAGTTAGGAAAAACTTAACTGAAAATCTTGGCATGAGAAAGGTGAGTGCAAAAATAGTCCCAAAATAAACAAATGGGACCTTATTAAGCTAAAAAGCTTCTGTGCTGCAAAGGAAACCATCAATAAAGCAAAGAGGCAACCAACCAACTGGGAGAAAATATTTGCAAACAATGCCTCTGATAACGGGCTAATATCAAAAATATACAAAGAACTTGTACAACTCAACAAGAAAAAAACAAGCAATCCAATTAAAAAATGGGCAGGTGACCTTAACAGACACTTCTCTCGTGAAGACATACATATGGCCAACAGATATATGAAAAAAGGCTACACTTCACTAGCAATTAGGGAGATGCAAATAAAAACCACAATGAGATACCATCTTACACCTGTTAGAATGGCTATCATCAACAAGACAAGGGATAACAAGTGCTGGAGAGGCTGTGGACAAAAAGGAACCCTCATACACTGCTGGTGGGAATGTAAACTGGTACAGCCACTATGGAAGGCTGTATGGAGATTCCT
>PVKE010050442.1:0-10947 GCA_004027555.1 Craseonycteris thonglongyai
ACTTGTTATGGGCTCACTTGGGTCAGGCACTGTGCTAGATGCTTTATATACTGTATTTTTCGGTCCATAAGACGCACCTTTGCCCCCAAAAAAGTGGAGGGAAAAGTGTGTGTGTCTTATGAAGCGAATACTGCAAAGAAGAGTGCAAGTGCATGTTGAGGACCTTAATGATGCCGTGGGGAAGTATGCAGCCAGATCAGAAAGCAGGGACTGCAAGGAAGGAGAGCGGGTCCAGGCAGGTCAGGTGCGTCTTATGGAGCAAAAAATACAGTACATCTCAAACCCTTCTAATATCTCTGGGAGGTAGATCTTTTCTCTGTACAAAATGGAATTTGAGACCATCAGAAATTAGGTAATTTTACAATGCATATCTTGTTTATTCAGTGTAGAGATCATTTTGTTACTCTAATTTGCTAAATCTGTGCCTGTCTGTTTATCTTCCCCCATATAGGGATAATTTTATTTACCTCCCAGAGCTATTTTGGGAGTTAATAGCAAATAATAAACATTAATTTTCTAATACCCAGGCTTCTCTTTCTATTACATAATGAAAATATTAAAGTAAAGTATTTAGGATAGCATTACCTTTCTTTTGTCCTATTTATTCTTATAGCTCAAAGTGGGGTCCCCATAGCACAACCTGAAAGCTTTTTAGGAAAACAGATTTTAAGACCTACAGACCTATTGAGTCAGAATCTGCATTTTTATGAAGATTGTCAAGTGGTTGCTATGAACATGATATAGAAAATTGCTGCTCTACACTGTAGGAGTATATGGATAGTGCACAGAACAGACAGAACTCTCTCTGGCTTTTGTATTCAGCCTCATAGAAGCAAGTAATTATTTATATTTACTAATCTATCTTTACTAAATAATACTTGTCTTTTTGATGCTAAGCACATGTCTTTTCAACTCTAAGCAACTGTCTCCATCACAAAAAATAAAGCACAAACTATGGATCAAAGGTTGTACAGGCAAGGAAAGAAAACTTCAAAGGCTTAGAATGTGAAAGTGGTGAAAGTGGTGTGTTTGTGACTACGTTTCTCTTTGTCCCACTGAGATCAAAGAACTTATTTTCACCTGTCAATACATTTTAATTCTGGCTGTGTTTGCCACTCCAAATCCTACAGATCAGAAACAGAATTTTTGGAACTACACTGGTGACAAAGTAGTGGCTGGGAAAACCCAGGATCTATAAAGTGTAGCAAAATGTGATTTAACTTGTATAGAGTTAATGTTGACGGTAATTAGAAATGACAGATTAAAGAAAAAAAGTGAAATTTTCCTCAAAAGAATTATAAACAAAAAATAAACTAATTTACCCTCAAAAGCCAGTTGGTAAATGATTATAAATAATGCCCCAACAATAACAATTTAGCATATCAACTTTCTGTTTGGGAAGGATTCTTATTCGCTATCTTGGTTAAAGATTATCTTTGTTATTCTCTTTCTCCACTATGATTTCTCCTGGAGTCCAATTTTTGGGGGATTTGCTTCTATATGTAAGCACATTTCAACTTAGAGTTGTTTGATTTGTGTACAGCTTCCACTCCTGTATATTATTCACTGACACCTCAAAATTACCTTGCATATTAGCTAATTAACATTTCAAGCCATGATATGATGGAACTATGTCTAAATCTATAAATCACTTTCTCTGTCATCATTTTCATATGTAAAACAGTGTTTTATAACAAATTGAATATTTCATTGCATCTTAAGTTTTTATATAATTAGAAGTTTTGATAACAATAGTATATCTCAAAAAATGTAATGTATTTGACATAAAAATGAAATAGAACCAGAAGAGGTGATTTAACTTTAATCAATTTACCATATATTTAAATGTGAGGAGAACCAAATTAGAGAACATTTGTGGAATACAGAAAATAAGATGCCAAAAATGTTCCAGAATGTGACAACTTTGTCAGAGGCCTTAGACAGATGAGGAAAAGTTTAACCCTTGGCATGACTTTGTCATCTACTAATATTTGACATCATATTGTACTTTGTAGTTAGTTCACAATTATTTTTGTTCTTGCCTAATTGTCTCATCCATTATATATGTGGAATGTATGATAACCCAGTATGCTTTGTACTTGTATCATGCCAAAAAGAGAGTAATTTGTCAGTAGATAACAAGGTCAAAAGTGTCTTCACTATTTACATAAGAGCAATGAACTATTTTCATGAAATATCAGCTTCCTCTGAGAGAAACCATGTGTCTTTGGTGATATGTAGAAATTGCTTCAAAAAATTGTAACACTAAATTTGGTACATGAAAAGAAAATGGTCTGATGAAAGATGGGTAGCATTCATTGGGAGCTTTTGTGTGCCAGGAACTGTGCTAATCTCTTTACCAAGAATCCTTTCACACAATCCACTCTATAAAACCAGAAGTTTCTGGTGCTTAATAGATAAGGCAGAGTAGATACAGAAGGTTTATACTGTATACACTTTCCCCAGGACCTATGCCCGGTGCTAGAGCACAAGTCATTCCCACTTCTAAAAACATTCTTAGCCATTAATAGTGTATGGTGTCAAGTATTTGCCACGAGTTATCTAATTTAATACTCTAACTTTATAATGTATTCTCTCGGTTTCACACAAAAACATTGACGTACATAATTCTTACCTCCACATTCAATCAATCAATCAATCAAAAAAAAAAAATATATATATATATATATATCCACATACATATGTACATATCTTGAATATCTCCTCTTCTATCCACCTCCATTACCTAGTTCAGGCAACCATCAGCTCACAATAGTCTTTCTAACCTACATAATTTCCTCCACTCTTATACTCCTTCGAACCAATCTATACAGAAGTCATAGGAATCATATTAAAAAGTATATCCCACTACAGAAAGAATTACTTTAGAATTCTTGGTATCTCTTAATAGCTGAAGCACATAGAAGCAATCAGTATATTAAACAAGGAATTAAAGTTGTACACTAGTAACTTTTTGTGACCAGTTACTGGAATGAACCAGGTTGGAAAAAGTATAAAAATAATATGGCTACTTTTTTAGTTTCTCCTTAAACAAGCTTATCTTTGTGATGGATAAAATTTAAATCAAATTTCTTTGTTTTTCAAGTTACTTCATGGTGTTAAAATATCAAAAATACTATGTCTACTCTACTCTCATATAAAAACCATGACATCTCATCCCCTTTAAATCTACTCTCTTTCAGGTTGGCTTGAAATGGCCCAGGCAGGAAATTTTCGCTTCTTTCTTTCCCTATTTTCATTATTCATTCCAAGCTGCCTCTGACTCCTCAGGTAGATGGAGAAGAGGTGATAAGCAGAGGAAATCTTAAATGACTGGCACAGTTGACATATGTCATTGACGTCCCTTTAGTGGCTGGTTCAAATCCTAGTTTGTTTATTCTTTCCTACTTTGGAGTACCTGTACCATTTTCAGAGAACCCCCCACTGCTGTTCACCATTGGTTATTCCCCAGACTATGATTCTTTTCCACGTAGACAAACTTATAATATGCCCTAGTTCTCTGTTCTTAGCATCTTTTTGCTGTGGTTACTATATACCTTCAGATGTCATCTTGGGTAATGCTCTTTTCAAGAATTCTCACAGCTATTTCGCTTGTGTGGCATCCATGTCCAATCTATAAGAACTATGACCCTGACCTTGCCATCATAAGAAGTGCCCTTATGACCAGGGCAGCATCTCTGTGCCTTGCCATCAGTAAACAAGGTAGCTAGATATTCTCTGTCCTCAAAATATTCATTTTACTTATTTTTAGTAAATTATGAACCAGCTTTTATATTCCTCCAATTCTAGGAGACTTGAGGCCATTCTCAGAATGGGTGTCTTGGTGACACCCTCATTTGACATAGGAGGGAGAAGAGAATTTCTCCTCTCCTAGAGGGAAAGGAGGGCAAGTGCACAGGACTCTGACTTATCTCAAAGAAACCCTCTCTTCCAATCCTCAAATTCGAATGAATTCTCAGCCTTTTCTTATTAATTGTGGAGTGTGGGACCTACTCGCTCAACCATTTTTCTGGTCACGTTTTTCATTTCGCCACAGATGCTTCCATTTGCAATGTAAGGATTCTTCCTGACTGACTGTCTGCAGTCACAGACCTGCTAAGATTTTAGAGGTGTGTTTTAAGGAAGTCTCTTTTTAACATTCTCTTACAATATTTTCAAGAGGATAGGAACAACGTGTATCTTGCTAGTACGCTGCTTCCATAATCCTTAGCTCAGTATGAGTGTACATAAATATTTATTAAATAAACAATAAAAGGGTTAAAATGCATTCAGTTTTCCAGAAGATAGTAGCCATAGTTTTATGTATACATTAATAAATACCTAAAGCTATTATATGTATGTATGTACGTATGGATGGATGGATGGATGGATGGATGCATGCATGTATATGTGTGTATTCATATACATTTTTGTTGTTGTTGTTATTGTTACATAAATACACATCTAGGGCCACAGTGTTGCACATCTCTAGCAGACACCATTTACATTATGTTCTCTATATAAAGAGAGTTAAATTCTTCTTTTTTTTTTTAAGATTTAATTTATTGTTTGAGAGATGGTCAGAGAGAGACAGAAGGGCAGAGGGCCCAGAGCAGTCTCCATAGTTGTACAACTTTAGTTGTTACAGTTTCATTCTACACAGGTGGATATGGGGCTGCAGAAGGAGAGAACCTTAACCGCCATCCTGGCAATTACCATTTTTGCCGCAGTTCAGCATATGGGGTTTGCATGGACAGGGCTGGGATTCGATCTCCAGACCTTGAAGTTCCAAGGCAAGCTCTCAACCTATTGAACTACCCCAGCATCCCCAAGTTAAATTTTTGAGAATGTTATTTACATAGATAATGCTTATAATGGAATGTCCTAGAATTATAAAAATCCTTGGACCTATTATGTAAATGTATAAATATATATTCATCTAACATCTAGATATATTTCATATATTCAACTTATCACATTTATTAACTACCTGCTACATATTATGCATAATCTTAGATGATACAGATGGTGTAAGATGTCTACAAAAGTAAATAAAACAAAAGATCTTTAAAAAAATTAAGAATTTATGCAAATATGTATATAAATTAGAAAATGATTAGAATTATACTTAATACTAATTATTGTTTTGTTAGGTTAACTGGAATTGAGGTTTCACTTTTCTGTTTACTATTAAATTTTTCTTTATAGAAACATAGATTTCATAATAAAAAAACATTTTAAATGATCTAAGGTGTTGATATTTTAAGTTTTCAGATCACATGAACATATATTTACCACACAGTCTTGAACGATAATTTTAGCCAAAACAATTTATTTGAAAGTCACCTTCTAGCACCTGAGAAGACAGGGCCATGCTAATTTAGGAATATTAATTGTTTATGATCCTGTACCACCAAGCCAACACCAACAGTTAAATGGGTGATTGAAATTATAACTGAAGATTTATTTAAGCTGCCTTTTACAACAAACAAATAGAATAATTACCTACTAAAATTTCTGGTCACTTCCACTATTTTTGTTTTTAATTCTTGTATCATAATTTTAAAGAATCACCAGAAATAATTGTTGCTTAAAATTAGATAAATATTTACCATCTGTGTGCCTAGCATATGATGAGGAAACAATATGGTCATTAATGACTTAAAAACTTACTAAATGTCTAATTTCAAATCATTTCCATAAGAATGAGAGTAAAGAAAAATGACCACATTGTCAACATCTTGAGTCACTAAGATAACCAGCCCTTATTATGGATCACTAACACTAGTTTTATGGCTTTCTTGATTTTTGAGCTTATTAATTACTGAAGATTTGCCACAAAAAGTAAGAGCACCTCAGAGGAAAACCATTGTATCTTGGACCTTAGGAGAACAGCCATTTCACCAAAGTCTACTAAGAGAATTATATAGTATTATGTAGTCACAATGACAATTTGCCAGTGTCTTCACAATAACACATCAACACAATACATCCACACAATGCGATTCACTTCCCAAAATACTATGACTTTTATGACAAATGTTACATTATGATTTAATGAATATATGTATATATTTATATTCTGGTTCTAGAGATATGGAGATCTTAGGTTTAGATATAATAAACTAAGATAAAATAAGAAATGATTGCTTATAATTAAATATAATTCTGTAATTTTCCTTAAGATTAATGTCATCTGTAATGTCTAAGTTTTTGTACAGAAACTTGTATTTGAGAACCGGTGGTTCCAATAACAAAAGAATATACACAAGCTATAGTAATTTTTGTTTTCAAAATAAAATACATTCTTTGAGTTACACATTGGATTTCGGCTGTGGTTAAACTAACTACATATATATGGAAAACAAAACTGAAAGTAACAAAAAAACATGGACACAGTTAATAGTTTAGTGGATACCTGAGGGTAAGGTAGGGGACGAGCAGGAGGAGCATCAAATATATGGTGATGGAAAGAGAAATGACTCTGGGTGGTAAGCATATAATGCAATACATACATGCTGTCATGTAGAATTGTACACCTGAAACCTATGTAATTTTTACCAATCAGTGTCACCCCAATAAATTTAACAATTAATAAAAAAAAATTCCAAAAAAAACCCCAAAACAAAACATTGTAGTTTCACAGTTTCGTAAAATATATAGTTTTTAATTTGGTAGAAAACCTAATTGACTTTCACTGATTCTCAGATGTCAGAGTATTGATCTGTAACTTAGAAAAAATAAATTTCATTAGTTTTTCATTGACCATTGAAAAAATATAAATATGTATTTCCAAAAACAACAAATTACCAGTGCTATACTACAGAGAACCAAATCCTAGTCTTGATCTATTACACTACATTTTTCTGTTCTGTGTTAATATTTATAAAGAGAAATAAGTTTAATAAAAATGATTAATAGGTGAGTTTAGCTATTAGTATGTCCATTTTCTTAGAAAATCATAAGTAAATTAAACGTCACTGAGAGTCAAGATATTATTATATTCATTTGTACAATTCTTCATTTGTTCAATAAACATTTCTAAATTTTAGGCAGGGGATGGGCAATGAGGCAGAATGATGACCAAATTGTTCAAACCCCTTCCTTTATAGACCCTAAGAATTACTAGAGTATACATAATGGGGGGAAAAAGTAACCATAAAAAATA
This sequence comes from Craseonycteris thonglongyai, assembly GCA_004027555.1. Lineage (NCBI taxonomy): Eukaryota > Metazoa > Chordata > Mammalia > Chiroptera > Craseonycteridae > Craseonycteris > Craseonycteris thonglongyai. The sequence continues at coordinate 7,169 of PVKE010050442.1, forward strand.
AGTATGATAAATATTATTAAGAGAGAAAAAATACTATGGGGCACAGCATCAAGTCACCAACCCATGATTGGGAAGTTAAGGGAAACTTTCAGAAAAGTTTCTAACTTAATCTTTAGAATGAGTAAAAGTGAGTCCATGGAAAGGAAACAAATATGAGATCTCAGATGACAGTGAGAATAGTATGATGAATTAGAAGAGCTGAATAAAGATTTCACTATTTATTCATTTATTTAATGGCTTAAGCATGATACAGGGAAAGGCAGAATAAAATTGAAATGTAAGAAATGGTTATATCATGAAAGTCTTTCTAATCAATGACTTACAGTGTGGACCCTAAGTAAATAAATGAAAACCAACGATGATAGCCAGTCTCCAAGATGGTACTCAGTGATCTCTGCCTCCTATGATTTACTCATTTGCATACTCCCCCTCCACAGTGAATCAATGGTAGCTGGCCTATGTGACCAACAGAATATCATAGCAGTGATACAGTAAGTTCTGAGATTAGTTCATAAAATTAAGTGAAGTGCTCTGCCTTGCTCCCTAGAATCACTCATGATGAACTAAAGTAGACACCATGCTGAGAGGACACTCAAGTAGCCTTGTGGCGAGAAACCAATGTGTAATCAGCAAATTAATAACCATGTAAGTGAGTCTTCTTGGGAGTGAATCTCCCAGCCTCAGTCAAGCCCACATATGGATGCTGCTTCAGCCAACAAGTCACCAGGAACTGAGAGAGACCACAGGCCAGAATCATCCTGATTCTGAAGTTCACTTCTGAATTGTGGACTCACAGAAATTGTGAGGAGAATAAATATTTTTTATGGTTTTAAGTAACTAAGTTTTGGTGTGATTTTTTATATACCATTAGTTAATGAGTTACCCTGCTAAATTTTTTAAATAGGTAAGACAACAAATGACACAGATTTTCACTTCAGAAAACCCCTTTGGCTACAGTGTGTAGAATAGGAATGTCCAACCCGCAGCCCAGGACAGCTCTGAATGAGGCACAACACAAATTCTTAAAACATTATGAGATTTTTTTGTAACATGTGTTTTAGCTCATCAGCTATCATTAGTATTTGTTTTATGTGTGACCTCAGACAATTCTTCTTCCACTGTGGCCCTGGAAAGCCAAAAGATTAGACACCCCTGGTAAAAATACCACAGAAAGGCAAAAGGAGTGATAGGACTATTTCAGTACTATAGGCCAGAGGTGCAAGTGCCTCAAATTAGAGTAAATATTTAGTATTGCATTAATCTTCACTGCTAAATTTATATTTGCTGATATTATTTATTTATTTATTTATTTATTTTATTGTTTTTGACAGAGAGAGAGAGAGAGAGAGAGAGAGAGAGAGAGAGAGAGATACAGAGACAGAGAGAGAACTGAACTGGGGGCACTCCCCAGTTCAGCACATGGGTCCGCATGGGCCAGGGCCGGGGCTGGGATTCAATCCTCGGTCCCCGGTGCTGCAAAGTGAGCACTTAACCTACTGAGCCATCCCGGCTTCCCAGATATTTTTAAATAAAATAAGGATTCTTTCTAGGAAATTTTTAGAATGAAAATTTTAAATTAATTACTTTAGCCTTCTCTTGTAATTCAGCACTCAAGAAATATCACAGAGTTCCAAAAGTACAGGTAAGTAAGTAAAACTTTTATGTGCTCAATCATTATCTCTTAAAGCTTTGCCAAGTGAAAATAGAGTACTGCACTTTTCTGCCTCCTGAAATTGATGTCAGCTGTTCAAAAGAAGTGACAAAGAGCCCTGAAAGTGCTAACACCCGGTGAATGTCCCCTCTGCTCTGCAATGACAGGAAATCTCTGCTGTGGCAGTGTCCAACAACCACACTCAGCTGCAATTTCCAAAATAATACACTTTGCCAGCTTTGTAGCAGATGCAACACAATTTTCCAAAGCACAGGAGTACAGAGGAGCATGTTTCTTTACTTTCTCTACAATTGTCTATATTGCTTGAGATAGATTCAAGTTAACTACTTACTCTTTACTGCAAATATCTATTGTCTCCGATTGCTAAACTTTATCAGATTTGTATAAACTCTAGAATTTTTTTAAAAGGAAAGTTGGCTTTATTGGGAATTTGCTTAATGCTTTTCACAAGCTTACAAAACACCCCCACTATGATTAATCCCCTATATCATATTTAAGTGATAGTTCTAAAACACTGTAAATTCTCTTTCAAATGACTAAATAAACACTTATTGTGTTAAGACAGTTTAAAAGTAAATTGAGAGCAAGAGAAACATAAAGCAAGATATTAAATGCACTTGATTTAGATTTTTGCCTGAAAATAAAATTTCTTAGTAATAACATAAATGCGCCATTGAAAATCAGAGTTACCCCAAATCTTTTCCACTACTGTATATTCATGCCTAAAATTGCACCTTTCCTATTCCCTCCCTCCCCCTACTCTTCTCTTTTCTGCCCCTTCATTCTCTCTAAATACCGTATTTTCCGGCGTATAAGACGACCAGGTCGGGGAAGCCGGGGTGGCTCAGTGGGTTAAGTGCTCACTTTGCATTGCTGGGGACCAGGGATCGAATCCCAGCCCCGGCCCGTGCGGACCCATGTGCTGAACTGGGAGCTCCCCCAGTTCAGTTCTCTCTCTCTCTCTCTCTCTGTCAAAAAAACAATAAAAATAAATAAATAAATATTAAAAAAAAAAAAAAAAGATGATCAGGCGTATAAGACAACCCTAGATACCATACAATTAACAATAAATTTGAGCAGTTTCCTCATTCACAAGTGAGTAACTAAAGTCCAGATGCATTAAATGTCCAGAATAAAGTGACACAACTTAGTGGCAAGGCTAAGTCCATAATTAAAGTTTCCTAATTTCTTTTTCAAATATTTTTTCAAATATTCTTGTTGCTATTCTCATAGCTCAGGAGGCCCTTGCCTTTATTCAGAATATTTTCTACACTTTTCATTCATTCATAGCCCAGTTCAATTCACTGACAATACTACAAATACAGTCTATTTTTAAAATGTAAATCTTAATACTCTTGAATCACCCTTAATGCCCTTGAGATAAATCCCGAATTCATTAAATTCGTTTTAAAGGTCCTTTATTTCTTTACATCCAATTTATTCAAAATTATTTTCTTCTTTATTGAACACCTACTTCAACTAATGGTGAGTTTCAGTCCATGGTAAACACGTTAAGTTCTTTACAGAGCTCATGGAGAGAGAGAGTTGAGCAGAGTGGTTAAGTAAACAAGTGATGGCACTCTGTCCAGGCTCTCATGTCTCAGCTCAACCTATTACTACTACCCATGTGCACTCACCCTCCCCTTGTCCCAGACCCTCTCCTGCCTAGGGAGTGAAATGACTTTGTGCCGGTAAAACCTAACAAAACGTGAGCACTTAATGAACATCAACTATTAAATTCTTCTTGCAACTCTATGGGGAAGCTACTTTTAATACCTCCACTTGACTCTTGAGAAAATTATCAAGGAGAATATTTCATGTCAAAATTTCAACAGTGGGAAAGCTGGGAAGGCTCAGCGGGTAAAGCGCTCGCTTTGAAGGCCCGAGGGACGGAGGATCGAATCCCAGCCCCGGCCCATGCGGACCCACATGCTGAACTGAGGTGTGTTCCCAGTTCAGTTCTTGCCAGGACCTATGTGGGAGGCTGCCAGCCCAGTTCCTGACCTGCATAGCCCTTTGCCCACGTGTGGAGTGAAACTATATGGAAAACTAATGTCAACTATGGAGACTGCTCTGGGCCCTCCCCTTTCTCTCTGTCTCTCTCTGT
>PVKE010050443.1:0-10952 GCA_004027555.1 Craseonycteris thonglongyai
GACCCTGTATTTTTAACTCTCAGATGGTTCTATTCATTTTAAATTATTAGGAAAAAAATTTGTGAAATTCACCTGGTAACTGCTAGGTCAAAATCTCTTGAACTGTTTGTATTTTTCAAGATGATATCGGTAAGCTATTTTTAAAATCTTTATTGGCATTGGGAAAACAGGAAGATGTATAGTAGAACATTTATTTCTTATTAATCTTCTCTTTTTCCATATCCTATACTGATAGTTAAACCAAAGTGATAAACAATTAGTTTCAGCCTTATTCATTATTATAACCTCTAAGGGATATTCTGCTTGAGGTCTTTTAATTTTGCAATTAACAAAGGAAATTTTGACCTTGTCTGATATTGTGTCTAATTGCCCAAAATTCTAATTTAAAACACAATCTCCAAGGGTATGTGAACCTGACCTCATAGACACACACACACACACACACACACACACACACACACACACACACACACACACAACCACTCACTGCTACTACAACCTGAAATTTATTGTATGTTGAAAGAGATTTGAGGTGAAATTGTGAATCTGTATTGACTCTCCCTTTTACAGATAGTATCTCATGATTCTTTGTCTTTTCTGTGAACAGGAGGTATTATTTTTAAAGTTTTGGTGCTGAACAACTAAGTAGAGAGAAATGAAAGAATTTAAAGATAAAATATACAGCTTTAGGCCTTAACAATATTTAGTATCTTCTAATCTAATATTTAATTTGGCCTTCTCAAAAGGTCATTAAAGATTTAAATGGGCCAGATATTGCATTCCACTTAGAAGTGGAAAAACTGAGTTTCAGACCTATTGTGATGGACTCAAAACCATAAACTTCAAAATTGAGAAATCAGAAATTTAAGACAATGTCATCCTGATTCCCCCGAAGCTTCCATTATCTCAAGATCTTGCATGTGTTCAATGGCATGGACAGAAATAGACTTATTAGGAAAAAAAAATTCAATTCTGATACTGGGATTATGTTTTCACATGTGTCATTTATACTTTAATTATAAAAAAAAGTTTCTTAAACTTATTTTACATATGATACAGAAATTTGCTCCAAGACTGAAATATACAAACCTATGATGATATAATATGCTAATATAAAAATAAGACTTCATATATAATTTACTTGTGTTTCTGGGGGTTGTAGGAGAACACTCTCCAATCCATATAATCTACATATTTAGAAAAGCATCTACAAACAAGGAAGGTGAAATCTACTTTTGGGAAGTGAAGGCCTTCAGTCAGTTGTGAACAGACTCTGCAAATGAATTTACTGTGTTGGGAGAACTTGATAAGTCTTATCTAGCCTAATATGCTGAACTAGACAAGAAGTTGTAAGTGATAACCAGTATGCTTTCTTGTAGTATATTTTTATACGAATTTATTGTATTATTTGAAGGCAGTTGAGACAGAGAGAGAAAGGGAGAGAGAGAGAGAGAGAGAGAGAGAGAGAGAGAGAAGGGGGATGACCCACAGCAGTCCCCATGGTTGTACATCATGACTTGTGACATGGTTTCATTCCACACAAGTGGATGTGGGGCCTCATGGAGGGGCAAATTGAACCAGGGGCCTCCCGCATGAGAGGTGAGAACTTGCAACTGAGCCATCCTGGTAGTTACCAGTTGTGTAATTCAGCATATGGATTTGCATCGACCTCACGATTGTGAGGCAAGCACTCAACTGCTGAGCTATCCCCGAATGCCAGTACATTTTTATATGAGAAAAAAATAATTGTTTATTCTCGAATCAAAATTATATGCGTTTTGTTCTGTGTTTACAGTAAAATGTCTAGTTTAAAAAGAAGAGCATGGGAGAGATGAGGAAAACTTGGCAGAGTGTCAGATTAGGAACATGAATCTTATCCCAGCTGGTTGCAGAGGTTTTAAAAGTTGCTTCTCCACTCTGGGTTTCAGTTCTTAAATCAATGACAGGAGTAAGTAATGTGGGATAATCTCAGCAGACTCCTTCTTCTTTGAATTGTATTTTTCCCACTGTTTTTTATCAATTTCCATGTAATCGAATGAATCTTAGCCACCTATTTGATTGCTTGTTTATGGAACCTAGATAATTAAAATACCCCTGCTCTGCTTTATTTCCCACGGAGTAGTTCAAATAATATCAATATTTTCCAGTAGCAGGCATTACACTAATTATTTTACATGGATTTCTTACACAACTTAAAAAATTAGGTGCGATCTCTATCCCCATTTTATAGATGCATAAAGTATGTTTAGAAAAGCTTTAACAACTCTTCTAAATTTATTTTGCCGATGGCGAGAACAAGTTTTGATTCCTGGCAATTTGCCTATTAATGTGTATCGCTTAGAGTCCATTTATTTTTATACTTTTACATACTAGGATTCTGATCTCACCCCAGCAAAGGCAAAACTGAAAATAAAGAACCAGCTTTGAAGACAGACACACCTGAGTTTGAATTACTTATTTGTTATGTCAATATCTTAATTTTTGTATTTATAAAATAGAAACATATTCTTGTAGGTTCAGGGGTGGGGGAGTAAGTGATTTAAGGACAATAACTAAGACAAAATTGACACACTACAAAGTAGTGGAAAAAAAAGGAGTCAGTTCTTGCTATCACCTATGTTTCTGAAAAGTACATCATTGGTATTTTAACAATGCTGTGAAATAATGAAATTGAAATGTCAAAATTGGGTAGTATTTGGCTTGGAATGCCATAATCTGTTACATTCTAGATATTATTTTAAAATAACAGTATTCATTTTGTTAATTAGCCGTTTGAGAAAATATATCTAACTCCTTCACCATCACATACATCATCAGAAAATAACTATTTGTACTGGCTTATTGTAGATCAACATGTTTGTCTAATAAAGGAATGAGATTCAACTTCTCAAACTAATTGCAACCCTTTCCTTATTTTCCACAAATTTAGAAACAGAAGTGCTCTTTACATTCATAAACCTAGAAAAAACTTCTGGTTTTATGCAGAAGAAAAAGAAAAAAATATATATATATGGATGATAATGAATAAATTCATTTGAACTTAAGGAAAGAGATTCTTTCAATTCTGATTGCTGTGTATTTTATGTTTATATGCAAGGTATTTAGGAGACTAAAAAAATATCAACTCAACATAAGAGGTTTTTACGAATATGATTAAATACATAATCTATTTGTTATCTTAATTATTTACATAGTAGGCAAATTAGAGTCTGAAGCTGTTCAATCTATGTATTTTTGGAGAAGTCATGCCAAGAATAAACATTAAACAAGTATTTGCTTTCAATTAGAAATGTGTGACTTTCTTAGAGCCAATCATTTGAAAATATAATTTGCACATTAATTGTAAATTGCAAAGTTATCTTCCAGTTACACTGCTTCTTGGTCCTTATTTTATTTTATCTTATTTTATTTTTTGTATGTTAATTTTAACTTTCCATCTCTAGATGGTGCTCTAAGTACCCGCATTGCAGTTAGTCATGTTAATGCCAGTATAAAAGGCAAAAAAACAGAAGCTTAAAAATAAAACGTTATCTAGAACCAAATAAATTAACACAGAAAAATTCATGAAATTTTTGCTGTAGACCAGAAAAGCATGTGTTGTCAGGTGATTAAGCCCATGACAAATATGTCTGAGTGCTGTCCTCACTAGGATTAAGAAAATATCAACTGCAGAGAAATACTTTGAATCTAGTTAGTAAATTCAGAATTGAAATTTTCTAGCTAACTTATATTCCCTAGCTGACATCTATGCATTGCAATGTTAACTACATGGTAGGAAGAAACAACTATACCAAAATAAATTATTTAACCACAAATCAAGTTACTTAAATTTTTAAAGATAATCTTGGGAGTAAAGCCATATCTAAATAAATAAATAAAAGCACTTAATTAAGGGGTTATTTAAGTATCAGTGACTGGCAAACTATGGCCTGAAAGCCAGATACACCCCACTGCCTGTTTTTGTGTGTCACGTAAGCTAACAATTGCTTTTTCATGTTTAATTTTTTTTTCAAATAAAAAAAGTGTAATATTTTTAGACATGGAAATTCTAAGAAGTTTTATTTGAACGTCTATAAATAAAGTTTTATTGGTACACTGTCACACTTCTTTAAACGTTGTCTACAGCTGCTTTTGTACTGTAACTGCAGACGAGTACTGGGGCAGAGATCTTGTGACCTGCAAAGCTTAAAATGTTTAGTATCTGGCCTTCCCAGAAAAAGTCGGCTCAATTCCATGCAAAATAAAGACTGTAAACTGTGGCACAATCTAGTTAGCTGGTAATATTGTTATTGGAAAGACAGCTAAATTAAACATATAAACTAAGCTGTAACCTTATACCTTATAAAGTTAATATAGCAGTCAAGCAAATAGATAATATTTTGTATTTTTTAAATGTAATGAATCTCTCATGAAAGGAAATCCTAAATTTTGTATCTATCTGGATATAAATACTATTTTCAAAGATTAAAAATTCAGCTGTCGTTACTTTGTATCACATAACTTAGACAACTCCAATGCAAATTTGACAATATTTTAGTGAATTTATATGTATCTGCTATCCGGACAGTATATTGTCTATAATTCTTCCCCAATTAAAATTTGCATATTAATGAAAATTTTCTTTTCCCTAAGTATTTTAGTTTTCATCAATAGTTTCAACAAAGTATTTCTTTTGAATTACAGAAACATTGTTTCTGCTGCTATACTTCCGTGTCTTATTACCTTCCTCTTTGTAATTCCTGTGACCCTCATTCCTACTTTGTTTTCATTGTTCTGGGTTTCAAGTGTGAAAAATACACTTCAAAATTGCATTAGGAGAGAAAAAGAGAATTTGTTGGAAGGACAGTCATTTTAAGTAGTAGAAATGAAAAGTGGGAAGATTATTCCCCTATATTCATTGTCTCTAATTGGAATTTTTTGTGTTTTCTTTTTATGCTGACAAATAAAACTTAAGAGTGTATAAAACATTAGAAACACTAAGAAGAAAAAGTAACCTTGAAGAAAAGATATTCTATCCTCAATGTATCATTTGTAGAATAAGGTTTCTGTAGTATAGTGAGTGGTAAAGCAATTATAGAAATAATGGAAATGTTATATTTGCCATTACTTAATTATTCACTCCATTTTGTTGAGAGATTATTATATTGGCTTGGCATTTTCGAAATGATAGGAGCACAAATGGAAAATGATCACATTACACATTAAAATATTGAGAAACTTTAATCTGTGCATCCCTTAAACATTATATCTTTGAGACAGATTTGGAAGGTACATCTATTGCCATTTAACTTGTGGTAAAATTTTATGAAGAGTCAAAATTCTAATCCTATTACTAGGAAGTTTTATATTACAGTAATATATAGAAATATATTATAATAAATAGAAATCATTGGCTCAATCCATTTCTAGATAACATAAATAACCAGAACACAAGGCTCCTGTTCAAGATATTTCCTTTGGCTAACTGGCCAATTCAAGTTTTTACATGGTCAATGTGATTGACTGAGTAGCAATTAACTGGCAATAAACACAAACAACCATAAACTAATTTGATGAGTGAGTACAGAAATGACCACAAATCTGAGCAATATGCTATTAAATAGAAAATTGTGATTACCCTTTTATAAACATTCTGTTAATCTGTGCTCATAAAAAATGTATCCTGTAATATGTCAATACCGTTCTTTTATGCACTTTTTACTAAGTATTTCTTATTCAACCCCTTAACATAGAAAAAAAAACAACAACCCAAATTTTCTCTATTAAAGCATTTCTAGTAGTTAAGATATTATATTTTCCTGATTTTTCCCTTTCCTAGAGCGAAAACCTAATATCTAGGTCAATTTATGTTGACATGATTCATTTTACCATTCTAATTATCTGCTGTAAAAAAATCTAGTTTGTTTGTGTCTCTTAATATGTGGTACCTAGAAATTAAAAGTATAGTTGGGATTATCAACATCTTATTAAAAATACTATAAATTCTATTAATACTGTACCATCAGCAGCTATATTATATTTTATGTACACACTAACATAGTACCCACCAATTTCCCAAAGTCTATTTTACACATGCTTCAATTAAGTACTGATTCTCCATTCTCATTCCTCATTACTGTCACTATAAAAACGGCTACATTAAGAAAGAAAAATGACTTCTCATAGAATAGGTTGCATACATTTTAGGTATTTCTTGTTTCTTCATAATGAACTTGATTGATTTTATTTGTTTTGATTGTGTAATGCCCTGATAAAAGGTGTACTTTACCTTCTTTAGTAACCCCAAACTATATTAAAACTATTGTGTTCATTGAAAGTGCAAACATGGTTAAAAATTTACACACAAATAATTAAATTGTACCCTTATCTACCCCATACATTAAAAAAAAAGTGAAGTGAAATGGATTAAAGACTTTAATGTAGTACCTGGAACTACAAATTCTTAGAATAAAAAGTGAGGGAAAAGCTTCATAGCATCGGCTCGTTAATGTTTTCCTGGGTATAACATCAAAGTCACAGGCAGCAAAAACAAAACTAGACAAGTAAGGCTCATCAAACAATAGTTACTTTGCTGTAAAGGAAACAATCAACAGAGGAAAAAGCAACCTACAGAATGTGAGAAAATATTTTCAAAACATATATCTAGTAAGTGGGTAATATTCAAAATGTACAATGAATTAACTCAATAGCAGTCGAAACAAAAACAAACATGTAAAACTATCCTGATTAAAAATCTGTGAAGGACTTATAAAAACGTTTCTCCAAAGAAAACATACAAATGGCCAATGGGTTTCTAAAAAAGATTCTCAACATCTCTAACCATTAGGAAAATGCAACTGCAAAACCACAACCAAAAGAGAAAGTAACAAGTATTGGTGAGGATGCAAAGAAAAGTAAAAAAAAAAAAAAAAAAATTTAGCTACAACAAATGACAGTATAAAGTTTTCTCAAATAATTAAATATAGAATTACCATACAATCCAGGAACTCCATATCTTGGTATTTATCCAAAATAATTTAAAACAAGATCTCACTGACATATTTGTATTCTCATATCTATCGCAACATTATTGAAAATAAACAAACGGTTGAAACAAAGTAAATGGCCATCAACAGATAATGGGTTAAAGAAAATGAAGTATATGCATATAATAGAATATTATTCAGCCTTTAAAAAGAAGAAAGTCTTACAATTTACTACAACATGGATAAACCTTGAGGACAATATGCTATAAGAAATAAGACAATCACAGAAAGACAAATATTTCATTATTCTACTTACATTGAGATAACTAAAACTGTCAAAACCATAGAAACAGGGAGTAGAATGGAGGTTGTCAGGGCATGGAAAGAAAGGAGAATGGGAACTAATGTTTTTTGGGTATAGTATTACTTATGCTACATGAAAATTTTCTAGTGATCTACTGTGCAACAATATGCAGATAGTTAAGAATATTGTACTACATAATTAAGAATTGTGAAGAAGATAGATTTAACATTATGAGGGGTTTTTTAAAGTAAATAAATACCCTCCAAAACTCAGTTGAAGAAACTAAAGGTTGAAGAGACTTTACTTGGAAAATTTGACAACTGAATCCTAATGAAAAAGATCAATGAAACCATGCCTAATAACTTTTGCTAAAAATGTATGCAAACAATTGTACATAATTGACATTTACAGATTTTTTCATCTCACATCAGACTGTATATTTTTTTCTAGTGCATGTGGCATTATCCTAAGTATAGAACATATGCTGGGACACAAAACTAACCTCAGCAAATTTAAAAAGTTTAAAGTCATGCCAAGCATATTCACTGACCACAATGCTTTGAAATTGGAGATCAACTGAAAACAAGAAGTGAAAAAACAAACAAGTAGATGGAGATTAAACAACATGCTACAAAAGAATGACTGGGTCAAAGAAATAATAAAATGAGAAATCAAAAACACAGGAACAAATGAGTTGTTTGTATCAAAATTATTGAGATACTGTGAAAGCAATATTAACAGGAAAATTTATGTCATTACAGGCCTATCTCAAGGAAAAAGAAAATTTCCCAATAAACAACCTAACATTATATCCTAAAGAATTAGGAAAAAAAGAACAAATGCAAGTCAAAGTCAGCAGAAGAAAGGAAAATATAAAAATTAGAGTAGAATTAAATGAAATGGAGAGCAAAACAATAGAAAATGTTAATGCAACAGAGTTCACTCTTTGAAAATAGTAGTAAAATTGACAACCCCCTGGCTAGACTCACCAAGGAAAAAAGGAACAAAATTAGAAATGAAAGAGAAGTTATAATAGACACTAAAGAAATACAAAGGGTCATACAAGAATAACATGAAGGACTATATGATATCAAATTCAATAACTTAAAGAAACAGACATGTCCTTAGAAGTATTTAATCTTCTTGGACTGAATCACAAAGAACTCATAAATCTTAATGGACAGATCAACAGTAAAGAAATTTAAACAATTATTGAAAATGTCCCCAAAAGCACAAGTCTAGGACCACCGGATGGCTTCACTAGTGAATCCTACCAAGCATTAAAAGATGGTTTAATACCTGTCCTCCTAAACTCTTCCAGATAATTGATGAAGAGGCAATATTTCCTAACACATTTTAGAAGGTCAGCATTACCCTGATACTAAAAGCTGGTAAGGATAACACAAGAAAACTACAGACTGATATCTATGAAAATACTGATGTAATCTTTCTTTCATATCCCTAAAATATAATTTATTCTTTTATTTCCATTAAATTTATTGAGATGACATGGGTTACTAAAATTATTTAGGTTTCTAGTGCACAATTCTATAATACAAGGTATGATGAAAATATGGTGAATATTTAAATTAAAAGATTGATTACAGTAAAAGACATATTGCTATTAATTCCCCTCACAGTTTTGCTATCTAGGACAAACTTTTATAAAATATTATACTACTGTTCTACACACAAAAATTTCCTAGTAGTTATCAGTTGCATAGAATTTATGTCTTATATGTCTTAAGAATGCTTAACCCCAAGTGAACCAGATGCTGTATGAATATAGTAAGATAGATAACAAATTTCATTGGTTTTACCTGACTTTTTAACATGTTTTTGATGTCCCTTTGGAGTGGCCATTTCACACACCTCAAGTAAACACAAAGAACATCTGCATTGTAGGGTTTTTAATCCAGGTTAAGTATATGACACTTTGTTTTATTTTTATTTTATTTTGTTCTAACTTTCATATTATTTTATCACTTCATGTGTGTTAGCAATCAAGTATAAGCTGAGAGAAAAATAACATTCTTCTCACTGCCAATAGGCTGGGCTTTGGACTTAGGTCAGCTGACAAGTAGCTGAATAATCATAGACATTTTCATGATGGCTTTATTCTGAATAAAGGATCTCTTTCCCCTGCTTGACAATTCTATACCTCAGCTTTCTTATCTGCAAGATGAGTTGGTTGAATTAGACTATTCCTAGAGTATAATATAGTGATGCCTTAGAATTCGAACCTAATCTGTCCCAGAACCCTTTTTGAGTTCCAAAATGTTCAAGTTCCAAGATGTGTGAACATTTGGATAAAGCTACGAGCAGCATAGTTGATACGTCCCACGTGAACAACGTGTTGGCGATTAGATTCCAAAACAGTGTTCAGATTCTGAGGCAAAATTGCTTCATTTTTTCGTTCGAATTATAAATTGTTTGATTTTTGAGGCATTCGGATTCCAAGGTATCACTGTAAGAGTTTGCCTGGACATGTTTATGCATTGTATTCAATATTCTCTAAAGGCTAGCTTTGATTTGGTCACTTTACAAGATTAAATATAAAATCTAAACAGAACGAGTACAAACATTGAAACTATGCAAATATTATAATAAAAATTAAAAGCTAAATGCCTCCTCTGTCCTAGAAGGAAAAAGCTGTTTTTTATTTAATAAAGGTAATGACATATCTTTCAAATCCTGTGATTATATTTGAAAATTAATTCTGAATCTCTGATGGGTATTTTCAGTTATTTAATGTAAAAATTGGGTTGAATGCAGTTACTTTACTTGGGAAAGCACCTACTAGTATAAAGCACACTTGCCTACATCTAATTCCATGAGATTTGAACAATTACTCTGGGGGGTATGGAGGGAGATGGTAGGAGGCCAAGAAGCTAATGTTGACCGAGGCACAGGTTGGTTGAGTGCCTGTCACTCGCTCATCGCCTCGCAGAAAACCACAGCTGTGAGTCAAAAGACTTGCCCAAGGGCACAAATCAAATACTTGGAAGAAATTGTTTTGATTAATTTTAGCATTCAGAGTCCATATTTAGCATTTCTTTTTTAAACAAGAGGGGGGGAAATGCATTCTTTATCTATCACTAACATGGATCTTATTTTAAATAATTTGCAATATAGCAACAAAGAAAAAACTGTACCTTCATTTAAAATATTAAAAGGCTGTTTTAAATGAGGTGATAGGAATATATCATATGTAAACAACTACTTATCATAATGTGTAATTTCTGACACATTTCAGAACAGACCATGAATTCGGGTGCTAAAAACACTGGCCTCAACTATTATTCTGGCTAAAGAAAAAATTAGATGTATTAGAGAGGAGCATGACCAAAAATTTGAAATATTTTCAGGGACCATCATTTTTACCCCCAATAGGAGCCGTCTCTCCAATGATTTTGATTGGCATTTTGAAATGTGCTCATGAATAAAACAGAAAGAAAATGGCAGACTTCACATTTAAATGCCCACACACAGATAATAACAGAAGCAATGTTTTATGGGTCAGTGGGGAAGGCAATCCCATCTGTATGTCTGTTCCTGAGGATAAGAATTAGAGTCAATATCCTTCTGCATGACAAAACTCAAGAGAAAAAAAAGCATCGTTTGAATTATCTGCCTCTCCCAACAGTGCAAACACATGATACATTTATACAACCTGATTTGCC
>PVKE010050444.1:0-10948 GCA_004027555.1 Craseonycteris thonglongyai
GGGGGTTCCTGATTAAAAATTTGGTCTATCTCCCACTGTTCCCTAGCTTGTCCTGCATTCTTTCCAAAAATCGGGACTTTTTTAAAACACCGCGGGACGCGGGGCAAATTGTTAAAAATCGGGACTGTCCCGCCCAAAGCGGGACGTCTAGTCACCTTAAAAGGACAAGGTGCCTACACACACAAACACAAACACACACACAGCAGTAGAGACACAAAATCAATATGACACAAAATCAATATGAAACCTTGGTCAAGCGCAAAACACAGACTTTGCTTAGCACACTTCAGAAACTACTAGAGATTTTTAAAACAGAAGTCAAAGAGATATCAAATTTTAATAGGATCATTTAGAGGTGCAGCATATGGCAGAAATGAATGAAGCAGGGAAGCAAGTCGGGAAAGTAAGGCAAAGGAGACCATTGGCCATAAGCTGAACATACCCAATGAACAAAACTGCACTGGCCGATTCAGAACATTTAATTTTTTTTCATTATTGTATTACAACATTCTATTCCTTAGCATAGATACTTCTCTGGTATTTTACATTTCTAACTGGCAACCGCTTAACTATGGAGCTCTTTCTCCAAGAAGACTTGCAAATATGGGAACAGAGTTTTAAAGACGAATGAAGGGATTTCACATCACCTTGTGTACACATCACCTGGTGATCAGAAGAATAACAGTTTGTCAATAAACAAGCCCCACCTGGGTCCACAAGCAAATCAAAATGGGCTTTTCCAGGTTCTGGAAGGCAATGTTTCCTTGTTATTTTCACTGCTGAACTTTGGGGCAGCCAATTTCAGAATGTCAACATTTACATTATGCTCCCTACAATCTCACACCTACTGTAGGGAAGACTAATGACAGTGTTGGGAGGCAGAAACGTGGGAGTAATTTGCTCAGCCAGTTGGAGTGCTAGCGATCTGGATGTATGCAACAGCAGGAAAGCCCATTACGACAATTGCCGAAATTATGTCTCGGTGGAGTCAAGTTTACACAAATATTTATAGAATTAACAAAACACTATCATTAGCAGTTTCTTTAGATTGCCTAATTTCCTGAAAGCCTTTTATTCTTGAAGGGTGTGAGGGGCTAGGAAAGGAGGAACAAGGGAAACCAGCCACCAAAAAATGCTGAGTGTGAAAAAAAGAAATGATTAGCCTTTTTGCCATACTAGCGTAGTGTTTAGAGAAAGCGTGGGAAACCAAACCCACGTCATAATTCATCCTAAAGAACAGAATGACTACTGCTCTGAACTCCACATATGTGCTCCAAAGACTTAGCCAACAAAATCCCTACATTTGGAAAGCACCCTAAAAGGTTGTATTTATTTTTCTGATATATTTTTTTTAATTAGTACATCTTTGCTGTTTCCCTCATGTTTTAGTTATTTATGGTCACTTTTGCCCACAAAAAAAGATTTTTTCCTAGATTGCCCTTTCCATTACAAAGTAATGTGGTGCTCATCAATTGAACGTATTAGAATAATTGTATTGTCATATGCATAAAACTATTTGCTTTCCTGTCAGTTCTGTCGGTTCTTAGTCTATTAAAAGTCACAAGTGACTCAGAGGAAGAGACCATTTACTTTCTAGGTCTCAACTGTCGGCTTTTTACCAAACCTCAGTGATCAGATCATTTGCATGCCATTAAACTGGTTGTTTCTGAAACTTCCTGCTAGCATTGAAATAGATGTCAAAGCAGGTGATCTCCAAAAGGTCTTAGATCGGTAATGCTTGAGCTCCCTGGCTCAGTGAGAGGCTGTGTAATTAGAGTCAATGGAAATGGTTCCAGGAGAGAAATACAGGGCCATTCAGTAATGTTGGGTGCATTTTACCTTTCCACATCACACATTGACATAAGTTTGCATGTGATTAGAAAGGACACGATAGAAATTAGTGATAGGTATGTGTGAATGCAATCAAACCAGTTCCTCTCAATCATACCCATTAGACTATCTCCTCAAACTGAGTTCTTATGAAAACTTGATGATTATGAAATATCCTTCTTGTTTTCTTCCTGTTGTTAAGTTAGAGAAGAAGAACCCCAGGTAGTCACAGTCCATTTCCTCCTGATGTTTCAGAGAAAGTTGAAAAAAAGAGAATACTCCAGGTTAAGAGATTCTAAAGGAGGTTATGCAATAATAATCTGGATCGCCCATGTTCTTATTCCCAACTGTGTTTGTTATGTTTTTACACTGATACCCACCCTTACCTTAAATTCAGCAAGTCCAAATCAAGTTCAATCTTCACCACAACCAAAAAAAAATAGATCCCTACCTTGGTTTCTCTATTTCCACCAATGGAATTATTCATTATTTTTCCAGTGGCCAAGGATTAATACTTTGGAATTACCTTTTACACATATCCTCCTTTTCCACCAATGTCCAGGCTATTTCTTAACAGAGTTGTCATCATAGTTATCTGTTATGTCATCAACAGATTTGGACCACCTACTTACCCCGTACTATCTACTCAGGGTCTTTAAAAATTGGAGGTGGACTTTGTAATACCAAAAACAATTTGGAAAGTATACAAGGACTACACTGTGGTCCTGCTGAGAAAACAGAAACAGGAGAAGTAAGAATGCCCTCTGAGAAATAAAACACAGGAGTGATGCCTGGGATAGGTGTGAAGACCAACAAAGACATGAACTGGGACTAAAGAGCAACCAGTGCATCAGGACCTCAAAAGAAAAGAAGCTGGCCTTCTATGGAGACAGAGAACAAGAAAAGTCAATGGGGAAGCATTGGCAACCCTGCAAAGCCCACAGGAGCCAGTGTGCTCTTGGGAGCTAGGGCAATGAACAGAACAAGTCTCTGCTCTCACAGTGCTGATGGTTTAGGAGAGAAAACAACCAAACACAGACCATTACCCTTTCCATCCATCCAACTCCCCTTATTCTGACCCCATATTCACCAATAACCTGGTTATGAGTCTTCTTTTCATCTAAGTCTGTGTGCAGGTCTCACGGTAAATTCTCCGTGGCTTGTTTCCACACTTGGAGCACTTGTTGAAATTCAGGCTCCAATTCAGCAGGTCTGGGGTGGGGCCTGAAATTCTGATTTGTAACAAACTCCTAAGTGATGCAGATGCTACTGACCCATGAAACACACACACGTTGAGGAGCAAAAACCTCAATACTCAGGCCACATGGCAGATCAATGAAATCAGAGTCTCAGGGGCTGAGACCACGAACTAGTAATGCTTCAAACTGCGGGACGATCCCATGGGCAGCCAAGGCTGAGAACCACTGGCCTAGATGCCTTTCCAGGCCCAGGAGTCTTGAGTCAGCCGGAATCACTATCCTTTGCTCTTAAGGAGCAAACAAACCAAAGCCTTGTCTACGGAGGCCTGGCTACTTCTGTTTTTTAAAGTTCCTCAATGCCAAGGCAGAATCACCATAGTTTAAGTGTATACATTTAGTAAGCCAGTGACTTTAACACAAAGTACAACTCTGCAAACAAGCTCTTTACAAGATAACATCACAAGCATACATCTGAGGCCCATCATAATCCTACATCCCACCTCCCTTGATAGGCCCTGAGCAGTGCCTCCACTAGCTGCCTGGTTACTTGAGAAAATTTTTCTCTGAGAACTAGATAATCAGAATGCAAAGTGGAAAAGAGACATTATCATTACTGCTTTTGCAATGAAACATCAAAGTGAATGTAACAAAATAAACCCTAAATGATTAATTTCTAATTTAAACAAAAATCCATATAATGTTAATATAAACATTTTCTCCATTAATAAGCCATAGCCTAATGTCACAACCACAAAACAATTTCCTATAAAAAAATTTTTTTTTCAGGTTTTTAAGTCAAAATTACGAAGATTGTGAATAAGTAGCACATTTTTACATAAAAAAAAAAAAATCAATGAAATCCTTCCCTTCCTCCAGAGAAAAATTCTTATAAAAGAAATATTCATTATCTTAAATTTCATATATTATAATACAAAAGAACCTAATGAATAGGAAATATAGTCACTTATATTATATAAGCACGTATGGTGCCAGATGGGCACTAAACTTACTGGGGTGGTCACTTTGTAAGGTATATGAATGTCTAGTCACTATGTTGTACACCTGAAACTAATATAATGTATGTCAATTGTACTTGGAAAATTAATTTTAAAAATTATTTTTAAAAGATTAATTGCTCTCCCTCCCCCCAAAAAATAACTGCTCTCCTCTGCCACATGGACATATCAGACATGAGTCTAGTTGCACACTTTCAAAATCAGATGTCCCTCCTTTTCTCTTAGACAACGCATTAGAAAGCATCAATGTCCGGAAAATTTTAGGGAATAGATTTGTTTTCATTGGGTAGATGGCACAAGAAACAAAGGGTCTATCTGATCAAGAATCTAGGGATGCTTTTGTACTTCAAAAAGACAGCCTGAAAATAATCACCAACTGAACAGGCTTCAGGCATTTTTAACCCTGAGGGTCTTGCTTCATGACGGCCTTCCTGGGCCCTCAGTAGTGAGTGATAGCAAGGCAGGCTATTCTGTAATTGTGTTGCTTGAGTTCAAGAGTTGTTATTTTAAAAATTCAAACAGGAAATCTGGGAGTTGAGAGACACCAAACCTTCACCTGGAGGTCACAACTTCAAAACAGTTCTCAGATGTCATCTCTTTCTTTGTCCTTGTCACCTGATCTGATATGAAACTTCTGTTGCACATAAGGAAGAAATGGAAAATGATTTTTTTCTAGATTCAGTTTTTAAATTATACCTAAGTTTGCTCAGAAAAATACCATAGCTTTTGCATGTATTCCTTAAGATTTCTGTCCTACCTGGTTTAATTCCAATTAAAAGAAAAAGAGCTCAGAACTAAAAACAGTCAAAATCATTCCACCGGATACCAAGAGAAGCTGTTTCTAAACTGGGAAGATAGGGCCAGCATCATATACATCTGATCTTTTATCATCTGTTGCCTCATTCGGGGACTCTCTGGGTAGAGCACAGTCACATGAATGAGAGGGAATATCACTGCTATTCTATTTACCTGGCATTTTAGGGAGGGCTGCTTGCACTGATTTGAGGATCAGATTGATCTAGTTTTGATGATGATGATGATGATGGCAGCCATGGTTAAGACGCACCCAGTGCCCATTTTTGTGGTAGGCACTGTTCTAGGAAGTTTCCGTTTTAAATTTCTTTATTGTTTTATTTTTATTAATTTTATTGTTAAATTGATTGGGGTGACATCGGTTAGTAAAATACAAATTACATAGGTTCCAGGTGTACAGTTCTAAGATTTATTTTATTGTTTTTTGACACAGAGAGAGACAGAGACAGAGAGAAAGGGGAGGGCCCAGAGCAGTCTCCATAGTTGAACTTCATCAGATTTGGACATGGTTTCGTTCTACACAGGTGGGCAGGGGCTGCGCAGGGCAGGAGCTGGGCTGGGGACCTCCAGCATGGGAGGTATGCCCCCTCAAGCCAGGGGCCAAATGGGGGAGGGGGCAAGAACTGAACTGGGGGCCTCCTGCATGGGAAGCACACTGCAGTTCAGCACATGGGTCCTCACAGGCCAGCACTGGGATTCGATCCTCGGTCCCCAGGGCTGCAAAGTGAGCGCTTAACCCACTGAGCCATCCCGGCTTCCCCCAGGTGTACAATTCTATAATACATCATCTATGTGTCACATTATGTGATCACCACCCAGAGTCGGTTCAAATTCCTATAATCCTCAGAATAACCCCATGGAATGGGTATTCTATTAGGTCCCTTTGCAGTGGAGTTTTGGCTCTGTAGCTGCTAACTGTGAGACCTAAGTAAGTCTGTTAAACTCCCAAACCCTTCATTTCATCTGAAAAAACGAGGATTACAATAATGCCAACCTCATGAGATGATATAGCAAGACTCTCCACACAGCCTGGCATATATGTAGTGCCCACCAAAGGGTAGTTGTCAGCATTAGTTGAATACTTGGTGCAAGAGCTGCTTACTACACTCACACTACATCCCCTCATATTGCAGCTGAGGCTGAATTAGGGAGATGCTGGCAGTGGTTAGTGTTAAGGTCATTCAGATGATAGAAATTCTCCTCAGATCAATGAAAAAATAAAAACATTTCCCAAGTCCAAAGGAGGACATTTTTAAAAATTAGTTGACTTGCGTGCTTGGGTTATCCCTAGCCACCAGCATGATCCCTGATTTCTTAACATGCTCTATATTAAATCTGCTCTAGTCATTTCTCCAAGTATATGCTAAGTGGAGAAAGAAAACCTGTTATGTAAAATGCACTGAGTGCTAAAATAGGTCTTAGAGACATAGCCAGAAAGGAAAAATGTACATGAGAAGGCAGGGGCTCAAGACTGACCCTCCTTCTCCAGAAGGATCAAAGAATTTTAAATACAATTTAGGATATGGTGAGAAGAAAGTAATCACTATCAAAATCTTGATAAGAACTGTATCTGAATACCAGAAACAGATCTTGGCTAATTAACATTTAGAGTAATTACCTAGTAATAGTAAGTGGATTATCATTCTTAGCAGTTTTTCCATTTGTAGTTCATTCTATTTTAAATCATTATTAAGCACATATTTAATGAAAATTGTATTCATGTTGTATATGATTCTACAAATCTACTCTGGAAATATATTTAGAGAAACATGTTGATCCATAAATGGGCTTTTTCTTATCTTCCTCTACGAAAACTATGTATTTTTTTAAAAACATGACTTTTTTATACAATGCTAGCCCTATTATATAGTTAGCTGCAGGAAAAAGAACATTGCTTTATAGAGATCCAATAAATAGTGAAGTAAAATATTTTTCTTTCCTGCCCAAGATATCTTTAAGTAATTTTCCAAAGGACAAGTGTTAGCCTGAAAATAAACCAAATTTGAGGTGTGGGGTGGGGGGAGGAAGAAAAGCATCTTATCAGTGATTGGCCAGACTAGCATCCCTGAGGAAGTACACCTTAGTGACTATAGCGGGCTCTCTTCAAACTGGAAGAAGACCTGCCCCATGAAATTCCTATTAAATCAAACAAATATTTAAAACTGTATTGGAAGACACATTTATCTATTCTAAGCAAGGCTTAAATTCTCTTTTTAATTTTCAGTGTGAAGGGCAGTAAATTTGATAATGCTAGAGTGGAGGTGGTCTGGCTAAACCTGAGATTTCTTAATGTCAATAAACTTATTTGATATTTCTTTTGTGCCCCATCCTTGGTAGATACTGGTTAAGATCTCAAAACTGCAGCAGTTACAAAACAGTCACAGGGATACAAAGTACAGCACAGGGAATATAGTCAATAATATTGTAATAACTGTCGATGGTGTCAGGGATTACTAGACTTATTGAGTGGATCGCTTTATAAATTAAATAACTGTCTAGCCACTATGCTACCTACCTGAAACTAATATAATAATGAATGCCAACTGTAATTGAAAAAAAAAAAAAGTTTAATCTCAAAACTGTAAATTTTTTATTTCTTGGTTTTGAATCACGAATGTGCTGGTACATGTATTAACAGCTGGTTCTTAGGGGGCAGAGGGGGTACAGAAGAAAGGATTTGTAGCATGTGCCAATTTCCTTGGTGTAAATACACCCAACACGGCTGATTTCAGGCTACCTAGATGAAGTCATTGAAAGTGTAGTTGGAAAGAGCTGTGGATTATTGGCTCGTGTGAGCTGGGTCCAGTACACCACTGGAAGTAAAGTACTACTTCAGCAATACCATATAGCTCTAGGCCAGTTCCAATCTAAGTTGCACCAAAATTCAAGTTGAAAAGCATTTAATTTTTTATTCTTACAATGTTTGTCAGCAAAAGACTAATAATGTTTGGGCACAATCAATTGCAAAACCCTTGAAGGAAAAAACAGGGTAACGAATGGAATGGCTACTTAAAGAACAAATCCTATCATACTAATCTCCAATAACTAAGGGCCAAGCTTAAAAGATACTATCCATCTTAATGTCAAGAAGGCTTTAAGACTTTCCCACACAGTGTAGTCATCAATAAACTTGTGAAAACACGGTTTTATATTGTAGTTAAAATCAGGTACTTAACTTTCAAGAAATTTATAAGCTAGGTATAGTTCTGAGTTGCAGAAAAAAGGAATTGTCCTGGGTACACTTGTTGAATGGTGATTCAGGTCTAGTTTAAAGTTGTCATCAGTAGGGCCTGACTATTAACGCAGTATCAGTCCATGGACTACCAGACATGTGTTCATTTTCTCAGCTTCAAAGAAGACAAAATGTAAAACCACTGGGGTACTGGCTGAAACTAAAATATCATCCTGCACCACTCTCGTGTGAGTTGACAGGTTCTTCCTCACATAATTTCTTTCTTTTTTTTTTTTTTAAGATTTATTTTATTGTGTTTGACAGAGACAGAGAGAAGGGGCAGGGCCCAGAGCAGTCTCCATAGTTGTAGGTCATCAGTTTTTGACATGGTTTCATTCCACACAGGTGGGCGCATGCTGCACAGGGCAGGAACTGGGCTGGGGGCCTCCTTCATGGGAAGCACACCAGTTCGGCATATGGGTCCACAAGGGGCAGGGCCAAAATTTGATCCTCAGTTTCCAGGGCTGCAAAGCAAGTGCTTAACCTGCTGAGCCATCCCAGCTTCCCTACATAATTTGAACAAGCATTTGAGTGAAGAAGATGGGTTTGTGCTTTCAATGGAATTACTGACACTAATTCACATTTGCATGTTATTATATCATAACTTGTTGATCATTTATATACAACAGCACAGTTGTATTTATTTTTTGTAGAAAGAGCCCATTGCATTTGGGGAGCCATAGTCTTTGGATGTACAGTTGAGAAAGAAATGCCCTATACATTCTAAGGAATATATTATCTCAAAAAAAAGTAATGATGCTTCCCCCTCCCCCCACCCCACCCCGACTCTCTTAGTCTCATAGAATTGCAAAGAATCGTGCCATATCTAAGTAGCTCCACGTTTATTAAATATTTAACTTCGGTGCCTTTAAAAATCCTTTGGTTTGTAAATATATATTTGCTATTCATCAGGGTCTTGAATAAATTGTTTGACACAAGTAAAACAAGGGTAAATTTTACTCAAAGGTGATTTGACTGAAAACAAATTCTAGTTCTGACTTCAGCTTTCACAAACTCACATTCAAAATACTTCTTTTGCAATTAAAGGACATTATTTCTCTATTGCTACCTCATAAAATGAAATTTTACTTTTTTCTTTTTTTTTTTGATAATTCAGAACTCTTGAAATGTGTATTGTTACTTCAAAAAACAAAAACAACTACAAGGTTGGTGACAAGATGGCATTTAAAGGCTTTAAATTTGTTAAGACAAAATAATTATATCAGTTTAGCAATAATAAGTCAACAATAGTAAGTTTGTGTAAAAGCTTAACCAAAGGAATTCACAACAGTTGAGTTTCATATTATTAAATTCTGAAACGAGCCAACTGGAGAGTGTGTGTTGACTATATCTGGTTATTTAAAGACGGAGCAATTTGTTTTGGATGATTTAGGATATCACCTTGCCAAGAGCTTGGGGCCTCAACCAGGAAGAAGGCTTCCCATGATCAGATTCTATGCTTTAAACATACCCATCAAGACTTACACAGCTTCATACAGTGACACGAAGCCCTAATTGGCAGAAAAGGCTTCTAATATAATAAAAGCAAATAAGAGTGATACAATAATAGCATGTGATCTTTTGTGCAGACATGCCTATTCATGAAAAACTTAAGTTCTAAAAAATCAAAAAGAAAACATAGGCATTGTCACATAATTCAATAAGGAGTTTATGGAGATATTTTTTCCCCAGATTATAAGAAACCATGAAGTAACTCTGACTAGTTTTAAAGAGAATAATAAAGACAGATATAAAATGTGTGTGAGCAGAGGGATCAAGGCAATTTATAATCTTTCCTATGGGAAGGTTTACATTTTTGTTCTCTATATGGGATACACTTAAAGAGAGATAGCTATTTGCCAATCTTTATCTTGTTTGAAAACAGTGTGTGGTTTTATACAGTCACACAGGTTATTCCACATGGGATATAGCCACTAATAAATACAAATAAACTTTATTTAAAAGATGGAGTTCAACAAAATTTTACTTTTACATAGGAAATTTCTAATAAGAGAATTTTTGCCCTGATTTCTATTATATAATTAAATCTGCCTTTCAAGAAGGCAGGGGAGGATCCCTCTATGCAATAAAATAATGGACTAAAGCTTTTAAAAATACTGTACCTTTAAAACTGTCACTTTCAGATAAGATGCTCTTATTTGTTAGTAGTACTATATTATGATTTCAAATTAGTCACAAAATAAAAAGCTGATAAATATTAAAATAGAGTACAGAGCCTACCCAGTTATAGAATGCTTTGTGTTCTAAAAGCTCATTTATAAATTTGTTGTACGGACCTTGGAACACCTTTTTCAAGAAACAATGTTATAAGAGGTGACTAGGGGACCTGGGTCAACCCACAGATACCTACTTAGCCCACAATGTTCCTAAAATGCAGTACTTACAGTATCCAGTCCTGAAGAACCACAGGTAATAACATGGAATAATTCGGAGTTTCAACTTCAGACGTCAAATATATCTCCTGTGCTTGAAACAAGTATTTCTCAAGGGCCAAGAGACTGGTTCATGTAAACCTTGGCAAAGGTTTTGTATTGTTAAGAAAGGAATATGGGGAAGCCAGGATGGCTCAGTGGGTTAGGCGCTCACTTTGCAGCCCGGGGACCGAGGATCGAATCCAGGCCCCAGCCCGTGCTGACTTATATGCTGAACTGGGGAGTGCCCCCAGTTTGGTTCTCACCGGGGTGAGACCCCAGCCCAGTTCCTGCCCTGTGCAGCCCCACCCACCTGTGGAATGAAATTATGTGGAAAAACCAATGATGTACAACTATGGAGACTGTTCTGGCCCTTCCCTTTCTCTCTGTCTCTGACTCTGTATCTCTCTCTGTCAAAAACAATAA
>PVKE010050445.1:0-10948 GCA_004027555.1 Craseonycteris thonglongyai
TATCTCTCTCTCTCTCTCTCTCTCTCTCTCTCTCTCTCTCTCTGTCAAAAATCATGTGGACTTGTACATTGGGAAACTATCTAATTGTTACCAACCAATGTCACCCCATTAAATTTAACAATAAAAAAAAATAATAAATTAAAATGAAAAAATAAAAAGAGGGGAGCCGGGATGGCTCAGTGGGTTAGGCGCTCACTTTGCAGCCCTGGGGACCGAGGATCAAGTCCCTGCCTCGGCCCTTGCGGACCCATATGCTGAACTGGGGAGTGTCCCCAGTTCAGTTCTCAGCGGGGCAAGACTCCGGCCCAGTTCCTGCCCTGTGCAGCCCTACCCACCTGTGGAGTGAAACTATGTGGAAAAACCAATGATGTGCAACTATGGAGACTGTTCTGGGCCCTCCCCCTTCTCTCTGTCTCTGACTCTGTATCTCTCTCTCTCTCTCTCTCTCTCTCTCTCTGTCAAAAACAATAAATAAATTTAAAAAAAAAATAAAATAAATAAAATAAATAAAAAGATTCAATTGCATAACTAACATAGGGTAGAGCGGTTTCTAGGAACAGTTCGGACTGTCTATACAACTAAGAACGATGTGAGCCACAGCTTTATTACTTGTTCAGTTGCAACAATATTAATTGAGTTTGGTTGAGTGACATCCACTGAGTAATAGGAAAGAACTTATAATTACTATCTATTTCAGAGTAGCCTACAATAATATATATATTTTTTTAAATTCTCACTTCTCACCACAGATGTTTTTTGTAGAGGTATGACAATGCATTATAATGTATAATTATTTGGAGTGAGGCACTGCAGTATGCTCAAATAAATATGAAGAAGTATTAGGTTTATTACAGTTGTTCATTATGTTTAATCATTTATTTATTCAAATGTGTGCCTTGAGAAGCCCCACATTATTAGATAGTATGCAAGACAGTATAAGAGAAAAAAATATGAATTGTTTCCTGAAAATAATTTATAATTTAGGAAGGTAGATAAGATTTGTACTCCGGATAGAAAGAACTGTCTGTCTTCTGAGACATATAATAGAAATATATATAGCAGAACGGATTTTTGCCCCATCACAGATCAGATGGGGAGCTTCTTGTCTTCATGTTTTCTTTCTGGGGCTCAGTTTTCTCATCAGTAAAATAAAATAAGTGGTCTAGGGGATTGCTAAGATTTGCAGTAATTTTTAGCATTAAAATTTGATAAATTATATAGGAGGTACTAAATTAACTTGGTTTGAGAAAAACATTAAAAAGGAGAAATTGCATTGAAACCTATCATGAATAATTTAACTTGAAAACCATCATAACAAACAAAGGGGGTGGAGGGAGTCACTTTTGGGGGGAGCATTTGTTTACTAATATAATAGTCTATCATATCACAATATTGGTTAAACCACAAAACATTGCTTGGTCCTTGATACATATGGAGAGTGTTTTAGGACGTGACTGCAAAAGGTTGGAAGAACAGCAAAACTGTTTTAAATTAAAATTTAAATTCTCATCTCTGTGTGAGCTACATTTTTTCAAGTTTCTAAAATGTGTGTCTTTTACTGTTACTTGAAAATTATCTGCATATCAGCATGCACTGTTTATAATTTAATAGCAAACTCTTAGTTATGTCACTTGCCCACTGCTCAACACCTTTCCTTTTATCCTATGAAACCCATATGTCTTGTTCAAGTGTTTCTATTTATATTAAAATCATACCATTATCAATCTTTATCTTGCACACATTCATTTTTTGCAAATGTGTCTTAATTGCCTACCCAACATTGAAATATTCTCATAGAAATGGAAAAAAAAAAAATATATATATATATACACATCAATCATTTTGGTGTCAAGCAAACAGTTGGTTGACTGAGTCGTTCAGCATTCATCCAGATGTTACATTTTAGTAATCAACAAAAAATGGAATGTGCGTATGCATGGGTACATGTGTGTTATGTAGTATCATATATATGTAGATATTTTCTTGGGTATAGAGATCTTGAATTCCCCTGGTTTTATCTACAAATTAAATTAAAATCACTACTAATAGTGCCACCTTGTGTCTAAAACTTAAAATCAAGGGTGCATGTTTATATGCTACAGAATTCTCAAGCTAAAAGTAAGCATATATATTAATCTACTCCAAAGTTCTCTTTTTCGAGTTAAGTAGTTGGAGATCTAGGAAGGCTAGATCAGTATGTGGTACAGCTGAGACTAGAATCCAAGACTCCTGATTTTTGGTTTGGTCCTTTTAAAATGTACCAGAAAACTCATTTTTTGGTTAAAAAAAAAAAAGTAATCAATTTTAGTTTAATTAAAATCAGGTGTAGATATTAAATTATTTTGGCCTAATTTATAGTTAGAGTAGGATGATGGTTTGCTATTTAAATATTTTTAAATCTTGATAGTTAACAAATGTGCATAATAATAACGTAGGTCATTATTATTAATGTTTGTCAGGGACAATTAACTTGAAGACAATCCTCTTGATTGTTATTTCAACATATTAATTTAAGAGAAATCACCCAAGATACCTTTTCCTACATTATCTAATTTTATACTGCATTTAAGGCATGAATCCACATTAGTGTTCAGAAGTAATTTTTTTTTAAATTTATTTTATTGTTTTTGAGAGATGGTAAGAGAGAAACAGAGAGAGAGTGAGAGAGAGAGAAGTGGGGAGGGCCCAGAACAGTCTACATAGTTGTATATTGTTAGTTATGACATGGTTTCACTTCACACAGGTGGATGTGGGGTTGTGTGGGGGCAGGAACCAAACTGGGAGCCTCCTGCATGGAAGGCAAATGGATCAGTATATGCAATTGCACAGGCTGGGGCAAAGAATCGAACCCTGGACCTCATGATGGCAAGCCAAACACTCAACCACTGAGTTATCCCAGTATCCCCCAGAACTGATTTTTAAAAGAAGTTTGAGAGTAAATGGCACATAGTAGTATAGCAATAAACAATGTAAAACTAGAGGACTGACAGATCTCTCATCTCTCAAAACTGGTGTACTATGTACTTCCATAGACTCTTTATATTAAGACCTCCTTCAGTGGACTTCAAGAAGTCAGCCTTTTCCATCAACAAAGACAAGTTACATACAATGCTAAGCTAAATATAATAAAATATCAAAAAAGAATAGAGTACATCATCTCTGCCCTGAGAGTATACAAGCTTTCTCTAATTATATTTTAAAATTAAAGGTGACTTACTAACACCTAATCAAAAATTCATATGATTCCTATTTTTCCGGTGGTATGGAAGTAAACAAGCACTTGAAATGATAGGAAACAAAAGCAGAGAAAAGATCACCTTTCTTGGCCCCTGTAATATGCTAAGGAACATTACAAACACTCTGGTTCAGTAAATTGAGAAAGGGCTTTAGAGATTATTCACCCCACCTCCCACTGACCCCCTGTGACAGCACTGATTTCAGCTTTCACACCGCCTTTTTACTTTGCCAGTTACTCCAGCAGTAAGAACAATCTCTAAAATATCATATATATCATAACACATATACATGTATATCATATGTCATATAAAAAGAAAGAGATATTTTGAAATTAATGAATTCACTTTATTTGAGTTTGTCTAGAATTATCTTAAAAGAAGAATTATATATGCTGGCAATTATTCATAACAGGAATAAGTCTATTAGATTCTTTTTCAAGATTAAGGTATAAAATTTTTCAAATGAATCCAGTTAACTAAGAGAGATCATCCCACAGAAGCTAAAACTACTGCAAAGTAGAAACTAGCAAACATTTTCCTTGAGGCCTTCATCATAAGTACGTAGTCATATCCTTAAAATCAAAATTTGGGCCGTACAGTAGGAAGAGAGAGACAGACAGACAGGAGAGAGGGAAAGAAGAAAGGAGAGAGTGAAGGAAGGAGGGAGGAAGGAAGGGAGTATTGACTAGTGCCATTTTCCATTACTGAATTTATATAAATTCAGTTGTATTATCTGGTTGCCATAATAGAAGTGATAATGCCAAGATGTAAGTGCTTAGCACAATTATTTAAAAAGAAATTATGGAACAAAACAAATAAAACATGACAAATATAGAAACAAGAAGGACAAAGAAGAGGGGAATCCTTAAAGTCACTGCTATGTTCACAGGATGCCCAACAAAGCAACAGTTAAAACGAAAAGGAAAATTAACAAATGACAAAAATATCAGATGTTTTAATGCATCATTCAAAATTGACATATTTAGCTAAGAATAAAATCCCAACAGGTTGCTTTGCTTCTGTCAGTTTCCTAATTAGGTAGGTGATCAGAGTATTAAACCTGCAATAAGAAATAAAGTAGGCCTAAGTGCCATTCAAGTCAACAGCTTAGCCTACGGCTTTTTTTCTAACACTAGTTTCTGGTTACCAGGTAAGAATTTTGTGGGTTTTGAAAGATTTGGCTTTCAGAAGGCTGCAAAATTTCCCATAGTGATTTTTAAAACTTCTTTGCCTAACACTGTATTTTTTTAATTTAATTTTATTGTTAAATTTATTGGGGTGACATTGATTGGTAACAATTAGCTAGTTTCTGGATGTACAAGTCCACATCACATCACCTATGTATCGCATTATATAACACTGTATTTTTTGAAGAAATCACAACTCATAGTGCTTTCAATAAAATATAAATATGATCTGTAAATATGATCTTTTCTGGGTAAAGAATGAAATAAAGGCTGTGTCAAAAACCGGAGATTAGTTTAATGCTATCTCAGCACTGTTAACTAACTCCTGGCATTTATGAAATATTAAGAAAAGGATTTATCTGCTGACCTGAAAGGGAAATGAGAAAGCTATGTACTGAGTGGAACTAAAATATTTGTCCCAGCTTACAGACTTGATAAATTCACATGCTGAAGAATCAGGCTTCAAATCAATTTTTAAAAACTTGAAAAGACCACCATCGAGAAATATAAAGTAGGTGAAGAGAAAAGAAGTGTCTGGATTTCCCAATATAATGGAGGTGGGTTAGAAAAGAATGAAAGCACTTGCATTCCTTCCAGTCCAGTTCGGTGTGATCAGGTCAAGGGTAACCACACACACACACACACATGCACACACACACGCACACATGCACATACACACATTCTCACTCGCATTGCTATAACTAGTTTACAAATTTCAATGTAGGTGGGAGATGAAAGCATAGTTTGGTACTATTTTTTAACTGAAGTAGAGCATCATCAGTGGGTATTATTGCAGGGAAAGATTATAAAAAATCTATTGTTATACAAAAAAAAGCAGATTAGAGGGGATGCCAGGATGGCTCAGATGGTTGAGTACTCACTTTGCAGCCCCTGAGTCGGAGGATTGAATCTGGCCCTGGCCCCGGATGGTGTGGACTTATATGTATCGCTGAAGTGGGGTGTGGCCCCAGTTGGGTTGTTGCTAGGGTGAGCTTCCTATGTGGGAGACCCCTGGCCCTGTTCCTGCCTGCATGGACCCCTGCCCACCTGCGTGGAATGAGGACATGTCTAGAACCGATGACATTCAACTATGGAGACTGCTCTGGAACCTCTCCATTCTCTCTGTCTCTCTGTCTCTGTCTCTGTCTCTGTCTCTCTGTCAAAAGCAGTAAAATAAATCTTAAAAAAAAAAAAGAAAAAAAAGAATGAAGGTTAGAAAGCTAACTGGATCATCACCCCATTAAAAAAAAACAAACTGAAATAATGTCTGGGGTAAAAGGGATCTTTTAAGTGATAACTTGAATAAAATTATGAAACATTTGTCATTTTTTTCTTACAATAAATATTTCTTGTTTTGATAAAAATATGATCATTATTTCAAACCAGATAAGTAAGGCAAAACAAACAAACAAACAAACAAACAACAGGAAGCTAAACTTTTAAAGTAGAATTTTTTGAAGAATGATGGGACATTTTTTACCTGGCAGTTAGAATATAGAGCTGTGGATTCAAGATTGTGCAATGTGGATCAGTGAGCAAGCAGACAGATGTGATATTACCTTACATGTACATAATGAACCTACAGAAAGCACATCTATTTGGGACTAGTTGAAATAAGGAAAGCAAGAGGAAGTGGATGAAGAGAGGAAAGAGGAAGAAAAGCAGAGAAACATAAAGAAAAGCAAGGGGTAAGAAAGAAAGAAATGTGTATAAATGTACAATTAATCACACTATTCATTTAAATCTCACATCCTGCACATCACTCCTCCCACATATAATACTACTTAGTCTCACTGAAAACATTTTTAAAATAGATAGAATACTTTCATTATATAAAGATCAAATGTTTAAAAATCAAAGAAAAGATTAGCAGAGTACATGGCATACAGTTGATATACGAGTATATTTGCATATGTTGGGTATTTTACAGAGTTTAGAGATCTGGTTTACTCTCTGGCATACTGGGAAAATAAAAGTGAAAATATTATATAGCTGGGAGCTATATAAAAGTAACAGCAGTTATTTGAGGAAATACACAATAGCTATGCAAAACTCATAGAAGTACAAAAGGCACAACACTGCTCATCACATCCATACACCTGCCCCTGTGGAAGGTATTGCTGTATTATAGCTTCCTACAATTCCTGAAATTCCAAATGAGGACCCAGGCAATAATGAAAATATATTATGTACATTATCCTTTGCTTACAAAATCATGTATTTACCCTATTCAATTAAAGAATTTAAATATTAGGTTGATGCAAATGCAATTGTGGTTTTGTATGGTTGAAATTTGCCATTTGATACTGGAATATATTTCTTAATAACTGTGGTTATGTAATATATCACTTTAATGCCCATTTCTCACTTGATGTTTTTTGCTAATGATTTATCACTTGCTGTTTATTTTCTATCTGTTTTAGACTATGAAAATGATGTTAGACAAAAAGCAAATTAAGAGATTTTCTTATTCTATTCAAAATGGGTCTTATAGCAGCAGAGAGAACTTGCATCATCAACAATGCATTTGGCCCAGGAACTGCTAACAAATGTGCAGTGCAGTGCTGGTTCAAGACATTTTGCAAAGGAGACAAGAGCCTTGAAGATGAGGTGCATAGTGGCTGGCCATTGAAAGTTGACAATGACCAATTAAGAGCAATCATCGAAGCTGATTTTCTTATAACTATATGAGATGTTACCCAAGAACTCAAATGTCACACATTTTACAGTCGTTTGGCATTTAAGGCAGATTGGAAAGCTGAAAAAGCTCAATAACTGGGTGCCTCATGAGCTGACCAAAAATTTTAAAAAGCATCCTTCTGAAGTGTCATCTTCTCTTATTGTATGCAACAACAATGAACCACTTCTCCACCAAATTGTGACATGTAACAAAAAGTGTATTTTATACGAAAACTGGCAATGATCCCCTTAGTGGTCGGACCGAGAAGCTCCAAAGCACTTCCCAAAGCTAAACTTGCATTAAAAAAAATGGTCATGGTCACTGTTTGGTGGTCTGATGCATGTCTGACAGCTTTCTGAACCCCAACAAAACCATTCCATCTGAGAAGTATGCTCAGCAAATTGATGAGATGCACCGAAAACTGCAACACCTGCAGCTGACATTGGTCAACAGAAACAGGCCAGTTCTTCTCTATGTCAATGCCTGACAGCACATTGTACAACCAATATTTAAAAAGTTAAACAAATTGGGCTATGAAGTTATGCCTTATCTGCCATATCCACCTGCTCTCTCACCAACCAACTACCACTTCCTCAAGCATCTCGACAACTTAGTGCAGGGAAAACGCTTCTACAACCAGCAGGGTGTAGAAAATGCTTTCCAAGTGTTTGTTGAATCCTGAAGCTTGGATTTTTATGCTACAGGAATATACAAACTTATTTCTTGTTGGAAAAATGTGTTGTTTGTAATGGTTCCTATTTTGATTGGTAAAGATGTGTTTGGGCCTAGTTATAATAGTTTAAAATGTATGGTCTGAAACTGAAATTACTTTTGAGCCAACCTAATAAATGCAACTGTTTATTTGATTACCAGCAGGACAAAAGGATACTAAAACTTTCACATGTTTTTGGTAGTAAATGATGTTGTCCACTACCTGAGAGAAATAGTTTATCGTTTTTTATTATAGGCCATAAAAATTTTCAAACCATTTTATATAGCAAGCCCAAGAAATGTAAATATTAAAAGTATATATGAAAATATAAATATGAATATATAAACATGCTTGTCATATACTTATTTATCATGTTTAGAATTGATAATGCTATCTAAATGATCAATGATATAGCAAATTATAGTATATCTACTGTATGGAATATAATAAATTCATTGAAAATATTACTCTACTCCACTTCATAAAAATAGCTATGAAGTAAAGTTAAGGAAGTCAGAATGAAAAAGAATATTATGAGGGGTAGAAGGGTAAAAACAAACACAACTATTTATTATTGTTTCTTTTCAATATATTCTCCCTTAACCCTAATACACTTTTTAGACTTTTCAGTAAGTTTATCTAATAACCTCAGGAAAAAAATTTTTTTTTTTGCTTTTGCCCCCACACTGCAGCTTTAACCTCTTTGTTGTCTATAAATTTCTTTCCTTGAAGCTATTCTTTTCATATTTGGGAACAAATAATAATCCGACAAAGCCAGGTATGAATTGTAAGGGAGGGTAGTTCAACATTCGGAACCACAGTCCTGGAGAATGGCCGACACAACATTATTCTTGTATATGGGCAATTGTGCAAAAGCAGTACCCCTCTGGTCCATTTTCTTCTTCTTTTTTCCTTAACAGATTCTTTGAACTGTTACCGCAGGTTGGAATAGTACTCTCCAGTTATTGTGACACTGTTATCCTTGTAATTGTTCATCAGGACACCACCCACCTCTCAGTACCCCAAGAAAACAGTAGCCATGATTTTTCCAGCCAATTGCAACACCTTCAACTTCTAGTGGGTGGTATGTCCTTTCATGCCACTGTATGGACTCCTGCTTTGACTCAGGCTCATAATGACAAATCCAAGCTTCATTTCTAGTAACAATCTGGTTTAAAACTTCATCTTTGTTGTCTTTGCAGCAGTTCAAAAACGGTCATGAACACTTGATGCACTGTTGTTGAAGTGGCATGAGCATTCTCGGTACCCATTTGTGCTGACTTTCAACATCCTTAGATGCTGATGGAGAATATTCAAAATGGTTGGAGGTGACACTCCAACCACTTTTGCAAGCTGCTTTGCATTCAATTTGGCATCTTCAACTACTTTTCAACACTTTTGTCAATACCAGAGGAAGTGGCCTCAACAGGGCATTCCAGACAGAGGTCGTCTTCAGTCGACTTTGACTTGAATGAAAAGTCTATGCATGTACAAACAATGGATTCCCTAATACAACAATTTCCAAAACTACTAGCATCTTTCAAAATTGTTTGAGATGTGTTTCTTTGTTTTGTGAGGAACTTAGTGATGATGTAAAATGTAATTCTTCACACTTGACGTGCTTCTTCAGCAATATCATGGACACAAGTAGGCTGAAATTTGGCACATACACTAAGTCAAACAATCAAACTATGTGTGCTAATACTCTCACTTCTTCAATAACCCCCCATTTCATGAATTTCTTGACTACCCCGTAACTGAATGCTATTAAATGAAATGCTTTTCAAATATAGATTACAGGGTAAGTAACTAAAAGACAATATTGGCTGCACTAGGATGATGATATATGCACATTTTATTTTCTGTCATTTTCTTTTCTAAAGTATTGTGCATTATTATCTTAATTGTTAAGAAAATATACGAGGGCTATATGGAAAAAATCCAGCATTGTCAATGTATTGAGAACGGTTAAATGGCTAGATATTTTTCACATGCAGTGACATAAGTGTTCTATAAGTTATAAAATCTGGGTATAAATATGTGTATATGCGTGTATATGCAAATGTGCAGATAGGAAAATACACTCATTTGGAGTTTTTTGAATTTTGTGTAAATAAAATAATTTGGCGACCTTTCTGTCAAAAAAATATTTAAAATATTTAAAGCAGTGGTATTCTTTATTTAATGCTTTCCGAAAGTAGGATTTACAATGTGTAATTTCATGAAAATTTTAATTTTGTTTCTTGTTATTTATTTATTTTTTAGTTTGAGTAATGTTTTGGTTGTATTGTATGGAATATGTGTTCAGAGGGAGACAACTACCATGAGCATGGCTGATGCTGAGAGATAAGATATGAAGCTTGAAGTCTAAGGAATTTGCTATTAATCTTGTGTGTGATGTGTAAACGTTGATGTATTTTACCCAGAGGCATAACATGATTATATTTGCATTTGTAAAAGGTTCGTCACACTTGAAATCCTGATTGTGTCCCAGTTAAGCCTAGAGGGAATGTTTGCATGACTGGCACTTCATTTCTTGGGAGTTTGGCTCCAGTAGACGTAGGTCTGGCATGCGCCACCTTACAACTCGGGCTACAGTTGCCTCTGACTCAATATCTCTGCATGGTCCTCCCTAGGAGCTTGTGTTCTACGATGGGCTCACAGCAGCCTGGATGGAATTTGAAGGGGCCGAGACAGGAAGAGTAGTAAGGAGGCTGCAATGGCAAAACAGGTAAAAAATAGGATAGTTTATGGGAAGGGTAGAGCTTGAGATAACAGAACAGATTTCAGAAGTATCTAAGAGGTAGACTAGCATCCCAACAGTTTCAATTTACATGATTTCCTAATTGAAGTGGAAGCATCATTTGTGTGTACATTTAATCTACTTTAAAAATATTCTAAACTTCTTGTGTATAAACATGATGTTTTAAAATCTGTTCATGTCTCTCTCTCTCTCTGGTTAGACAATATAAGCTTAATAGTCTTGTTTTATTTGTATTGATATATAGCTTACGTTGCTAAAATAGCTGACATAATAAAAACAAGCACCATCAATCACTCAGTTTCTTATTAAATGTTTGTCTCCAGAAAATAAAAATATACAATAAAGAAAATGAAGTTTTAAAACTTACTT
>PVKE010050446.1:0-10948 GCA_004027555.1 Craseonycteris thonglongyai
TTGAAGGAAGCAAAATCACTGTCTTGAAAAGATATGTGCACCCACATGGGTCACTACAACATTGTTTACACTAGCCAAGACATGGAACCAACCTAAGTGTCCATTGGAGGATGGATGGGTAAAAAGGTAATTTTCACCTCTAAAAAAGGATAAAATCCTGCCATTTGCAATAGCAGTAATGGTTGGACCTTGAGGGCATTATATTAAGTGAAATCAGTCAGAGAGAAAAACAAACACTGTGTGGTTTCACTTTAATGTGGAATTAAAAAAAAATGAAGTCATTGAAACACAGAACAGATTGATGTTTGCCAAAGGCAAGAAGTGGAGTGTGGGGAAAAGAGGTGAAGGTGGTCAAAATGTACAAACTTGCAGTTATAAGATGAATGATTCTGGGATGTAATGTACAGCATGATGACTACAGTTAACAATACTGTATTGTATATTTGACATCTGCTAAGAAAGCAGATCTTAAAAGTTCTCATCTTGAGAATAATGTATCTATGTAAGGTGACAGAAGTTAAGTAAATAGATTGTGGTAATCATTTCACAAAATATACAAATAGAAATCATATTGTGTGCCTTAAACTAATGCAATGTTATATGTCAATTCTATCTCAGTAAAATGGTGAAAAGAAATACAGTTGATCTAGGGGCACTATGGAAGAGTAGACAGCCCAACACCATAAGTATGGATTTTTTTGTATGGGTCATTGCCAAATTTTTAAACCTTGGTTATTAATTCAATTTGTAAAATGATCTGAATGCCAAACAAAATTGATTTGCTGGCCATATTTACCAATCCAACTGTCACTTTGTAATCTATTCGTTAAATTTGGGGATAACAAAAAATAACACAAAAGAACCACCTGAAGGTCAGGACAAGAAGAGAAATGTTTAGATTTTCAGTGAAAATTAAAGTGCTGAAATGATTTGGCTGGTACTTTGGAGGCTCTGTGTTAAAATTTTCATTTATAAACTCATACAAAAAGTGACGGTGATTATGTAGTGTAATGAGAAATTTAATATTTTTCAGTACTGGGAGATTTTTTTCCTTCCTTCCTTCCTTCCTTCCTTCCTTCCTTTTTTTTTTTCCATTAAACTGACAATCTTAATTAGAACAGGGAGAAACTTGTCTTGAGGTTAATTACTTGTATTTTTTAGATGGTAGGCTTAAAATCAGTAAAGGTACCAAGGTGTTAATCCTGACATATTTTTAATCCACTCAAAATTCAGATATTTGAACGGAAACTATTTGAATTTCCTGTGTTACTTTTATTCAGGAAAAAACCTGGAACAAAACGAATGCTGATTGGCACTCTGATCTCAGACTTACAACCCCAGTGGATGTAGAAAGACAGGAACCTAAATGGTGCCAGGGACTCTGTCACTGTGTCAGAGAAGTGGCTGCCTAATTTTTGCACCAGTGAAGTAACAATGGGTCTATACTGCCAATGGGAGGGAGGCAAACTCTATTTCTAACTTCTTTTTTCTTTTGCTTAATGAGTTATTCTGCTTCCAAATGTGGATGAGCCTTTTCTTCCTTCCATTCAACCCCATTTACCATATTAAACCCCCCCATTTTGCCATATTTTATTCCTGTTTTAGTTTCATTAAATTTTTCAGGTTTTGGTCTTATTGCACATTTACTTCAGTATTTTAGTGGAGCATGGAGAAGGCATACTGGTAACTGGCACTGGTATCATGTTGTACAGCCTTAACTGAATTAACCATATTATCCAGAAAATGTGGAATAATATTGTAACAGGGAGATATCTGTGATAATTTTATTTGTTAACTGGCTAGCTTATGGTGAGCAGTTGTTCAGTCAAACACTAGTCTAAATGTTGAGGTAAGTGTATTTTTTAGATATGATTCATATTTACAATCAGTTGACTTTAAATTATCTTGCATAATGTGGGTGGGTCACATCCAATCAGTTGACGGCCTTTAAAGCAAAGGTTTCCCTAAGAAGAAATTGTGCCTCCAGACTACAGTATAGAAATTCT
This sequence comes from Craseonycteris thonglongyai, assembly GCA_004027555.1. Classification (NCBI taxonomy): domain Eukaryota; kingdom Metazoa; phylum Chordata; class Mammalia; order Chiroptera; family Craseonycteridae; genus Craseonycteris; species Craseonycteris thonglongyai. The sequence continues at coordinate 2,007 of PVKE010050446.1, forward strand.
GCCTGAGTTTCCAACCTTTGGATTCAAGGTTATCATATAAACTCTTACCTAAATTTCCAGCCTGTTGGCTTACCCTGCAGCCTTCAAATATGCCAGGCCCCACACTTACCTTAATTAATGCCTTAATAGCTCTCTCTCAACACACATATTACACATAATATATGATCATATATTACGGATATGCCTCTCTCTCTCTCTAGAGTCATAACTGTAATATATTAATATATCATGTGTAATATATTTTCATATTAATATAAGCACAGCAATATTAATATATTAATATTAACATTCTAGAGTTATTAATATATTGTTATAGAATATTTTAATTGTACAGAGGGAGACACACACACATACACACACACACAAACCCTGACAAATAGAGGATCTTAATAAAATGTAATTAAAAAAAAATTTACCTGAACATGACTAGGTCTCACCCAGATATTGTGTTATATGTTGGAATGTAGTGATAATGAATAAAAATACAAGTTCCATGGCAGTAGGATTTTAGGACTCTTTTTCCTCCTGATGAATCCTCAGTACCCACAAGAGCACACAGGACACAGGACTCACTCAACATAGATTTGTCAGAAACATAAATATATTTCTTGCCCTTAAGGAGCTAGGAAATGTCTGAATATTTAGAGAAGTAAACAAATAATTATACTGCATAACGTGTACAACACATTGTTACAGTTTAATTCTCTTTCTCCTTTAAAAACAAACACAAAAGTATTTGTAGATCATTTCTGGAAGAAACCACAACAACGTTGCTTCTATAGGGGAAGGACCTAAATGACTAGGAATCAGGGGTGGGAGAGGAATTTTTCAATGAATATACCTTTTGTATCCTTTAACCACAGCAAATATTTTTTTTCAAATATGTTTTCAAATCATAAATGCAGTTGTTCAAGATTAAGATTTGCTGTAGCAAAATACTATTAAAAATACATGAAAAGAAGTAACCTAATATATGATTAATATATAATCTAAATAACTCACAATAGTTGAAATTAAAGGAGCTTTATTAATATATTCCTTAAAATCTGTTCAGGGGAAGCCGGGATGGCTCAGTGGGTTAGGTGCTCACTTTGCAGCGCGGGGGACCGAGGATCGAATCCCGGCCCCGGCCCGTGCGGAACCATATGCTGAACTGGGAGCTCCCCTAGTTCAGTTCTCTCTCTGTCTCTGTATCTCTCTCTCTCTCTCTCTCTCTCTCTCCTCTGTCAAAATAAATAAATAAATAAATAAATAAAAATATATTTTTTAAAAAAATCTGTTCAGTCAGATGCCACTTAATTTCAGAGGGTATATGGATCAAAATTCATTTGCTAATAATTGGTTTGCTCACTTTGAAGGGGAAAAGAGCAAGAAATTAACAGTTGTTTTTATGTCTACTTGTTTTTCAGCATCTCAGACAAAATCTAATTTCCAGATCCAGCTTTCAGTTTTAATCAGTTGAAATGTACCAAAGAGGCACAGCTGCTTCTAAAGTATAACCCTACATTATTTACTAAACTTGAAAAATTGAACTTAAATATGCCGCAGGATAGCTAGCTTAGGAAATTTACAACGCCCTCCATGCTACAACATGAGGTACCTCACTGGTTACACAAGTAATAACTGGCTGTATCCAGCACTTGCAGCTGTAGAAAAACAGTTTCATCCAGCTAGGTGGATCCTTATAACGGGGACCTGACGTTGAGCTAATTATAATGTCATTGTAATCTCATTTTCATTGCAGGTATTATGTGTCCCATCATGCATCTCATGCCATGACAGTTTCTAAGGAACCATATGAAGAAAAAGCAGAAATGGAGAGTCCTTCCAGGGGGAGGAGATGAGTGAACTACATCAATGAGATGTCACCAATTCCCACCCTGGGAAGGATACACACCCACACTTTTCTCTCACGTATGTCCTTACATTTTCAATAAATCAAATTCATTTTCCTGCATCTGTTTTTCTCTTGAATTCTTTCTTGTGTGGAGATAAGAACCCAGTCCCTGATGCTCTTGGACATCCCTGTAAGCCTCCAGTGACAAATATACAATATTTCTGAATAAAAATAAATTTACAACATTAATATTGTTTCACTTTTGCCACACTCTAAAACCATCAAGCTAAATACTGCATGTACTATTTTCTTCCACTCAGGCAATCACTTTGGTTTACTAAATATTGTGCAAATGTTCAGTAGAAATTATCACACTAAATAAACAGTGTTTTATACTCTATATTAACATTTCACATTATTATTGTCATTGGAAAAAAAAGCTGGGTGCAAACTGAAAGTAGTAACTGGCTCTCTTTAATTATGCTTCAGCAATGGGTAGGATCAGAATAATTTTCATAGAATCAAATAACTTCACGTTTTTATGATAACCCATGAAAAAAGAGGTTAATGATTTGAGAAATTAGAAATAGAATTAGGCACATCAGAATGAAGTAAAATACCACCAATGTTATGTCACTAATAATGACATCTAATTGCCTTCTTTAGGCTCCCTTTCTTCCATCTTTTCTTCTATGCATCTTTTTGAGGCTGATAGCAATTTTTCACATAATTTTTATTTTGTTTTTAATTTCCATTTCAAAATGTAGAATTGTACACCTGGAATCTGTGTCATTTTTACCAATGAATGTTACCCCAATACATTTAATAAAAATTAAAAAATAATTAACAAAAAAAGGGAAATAATGTAGACTATTTAAATTTCAACTGTCATTCACAAAGAAATGTGATTAGCTAGCAATATACAGATCAAATAGAAAGTGTTAAAAATGATAAATACATAAATAAAATCTATTGATAAGGGCTAATTTTAATATTTTGTTAGCAGAATAAAATAAAAATACTTTTATTTCCTTTATCGTCTGAGCCGGGATGTTTTGGAATAGCAAGCATACTGTCTTCTAAAATTTTTGATGGGAAGTATGCAGAGTGAAGTATGCAGAATAAAAAAGTTAAGCTGCATGTCTGCCCACATAACTTGAATGATCTGACTCAAAGTTTGAGCACAGAATTCTTTTCAATGTTTTCAGTGGGGTTTGAAAGGAAGACAAGCTATCATAAAGGCTTTCATTACAGGGGCAGTTCATTACCTTCTTAGCTTCTTAACTGACACTTCATTTTGACCATTCTCCTACCCATAATGCACACTGCCACCACCACCACCACCTCTGGCGTCACATGCTGTTTTGGCTAAAAAATTTAGTCAAATCACATAAAATTATATTTTTGCTGCATCTCTCTATCTCCCTGAAGAAAACATATAAATACATACATACATAGGTTTATACCTAAGAAAAATGATATTTATGTCTGTCCACACAAAAACTTGTATGTGAATATTCATAACATCATGATGAATACTAGACAATGTGCGAAATAACTCTAATGTTCATCAACTTAGAAGGGGATAAACAACTCTACTCATACACTAAGATATTATGAAGTGATAAAAATGAATAAACACTATATATGCTTACAACACGGATAAATCTTGTAAACACTACGCTGAATGAAAACACCCAGACACAAGGGGAAACATACTGTATGTTTCCATTTATAAAAACTATCCCAAAATTTATACAGACAGAAAGCATATTAGTAGTTGTCTAGAGCTGCAGGGGATAAGAAGTTGGAGGAATGATGTCTAAGGGGTCCTCAGTTTCTTTTTGAGGTAATGAAAATGTTCTAAACTTGGTGGTGGTCTCATAGTGGTACAAATCTGCAAAGATATGAAAAGCCACTGAATTGTGTACTTTCAATGAGTGAATTGTATAGTATGTAAACAATGTTTCAATAAAGCTTTTAAAAATATACACACCTGTGTGTGTGAGTGTGCCTATGTGTGTACTGATTAAATCCAGGAAAACTGAAAATGCCTTATGATGCACCATTTCACAATTCTTTCATTCCATAAGATTTCATTTGGGGTTTACCTCGTTCCTCTGCTGGGTGCAAAGGTCAAAATGGTTGGTAAGTTGTAGACTGGCTTATTGAATAAACCATTGATTAGTCTGCTTAAGCTGGATTTCCATTTTAGCTATATAACTTTTGAATTCTCCTTGGTCTTTTTCTGAAATTTGGGAAAATAGGTTTCCTTCCTTCAGGCCACCATGTTACCTCAGGGGAATAAGGCAAAGCTCTGTTGGAGAATAGAGGTGAAAGGGTTAGTGAATGTTCTATTTTCTGTGCACAGAAACAATAATTCCCTAGAACAGCAGTGCCCAAACTTTTTGGCACCAGGGAATGGTTTTGTGAAAGACAATTTTTCCACAGACAGGGTGTGGGAGATGGTTTCGGGATGATTCAAGCACATTACATTTATTGTGTAATTTATTTTTATTATTATATTATTACATTGTAATATATAATGAAATAATTACAAAACCAATCTAAGACAGCAGATCTGACAGAAGGCAGAGCTGGTAATGTGAGCCATGGGGAATGGCTGAAAATACAAATGAAGTTTCATTCACCTGCAGCTCACTTCCTGCTGTGTGGTCTGGTTCCTAATGGGCCATTGACTGCTACTGGGCTGTGGCCCAGAGATTGGGGACCCCTTACCTAGAACATAAGGAGGCAGTATGGAAAGTTTTCAGTCAAGATAATATAAAATTATTTCCATAGGTTATGTGGAGATTCAGAGTATGATTGGTATGCAGTTGCATACCTTTAATCAGTTTTGTGTGAAGTATATAATTTTTCTAATCCCTATAAAATGTATGACACATAAGTTCTCAAACAACTGATGAATGAATTTCCAGGTTCTATCACCAAATACTTGGATCATCAAAGTGTATTTATTTATGCTGTTGATCGTTCTATTATAGGAAGGACTTGAAGTAGCTCACCAGGTGAAGTCAGAGAATACAACAATGGTAAAACATTTATATGAATCAAGAAGCATGGCTAGGGAAATAAATGAAGTCAAAAGTCAAATCACTACACTGCAACTGTTAAGTGAAGTAATTAGCTTTCTGCCCTATCCTAATGGACCTCTCAACAGCATTTCCTCATTCCTCATTTCTTTTTTCTTGAAACCTGCAGTTTCCATGGCTTTCGGGACACTATCCTTTGTACTTCACTAACTGTAGCACTAGTTACTACTAATCAGACAACTATGATGGTTTCTCTTCTTCCCAACCTAAAAATAATGAAGTATGATGCCAAGGCTCAGTCTTGGGCCTTTAACTGCATGCACTCCTTTCCATATGACCTCATCCAAACCTGTGGCTCTACATGTCATATGTATGCTAATGACTCAAAGATGTATGCTTGGTGCATACCGGATTTCTGAACTACAGAATTGCATCAGCAACTGCTTAGTCAATATTGCCACTTGGATCTCTAATAGTCTTCTAAATTATATCTTCAAAGTTAACCTTTTATTTTCTACTCTTTGCTTCCCTCACCCCAAAAAATCTGGTCTACTCTTCCAGTCTTGACCTAAAATTTTAAAATTTTTCTTTGATTTAATTCTTCCTCTGAGCTCATTTCTCTCCACTCTTCCCTACTGTTCACTGGCTCAGCCACATTAGCCTTTCCTTTCTGCTTGGAACACTCAAGCAAGTCTTACCTCAGGGCCTTTTCACTTGCTTATCTCTATGTTCAAAAAACTCTGACCAGAGAGATCCTTGCATAGCTCCCTTAACTCATTCAGGTCTCTGCTCAAATATGGGTTGCTCACAGTGACAAATACTATGAAGGAAATTAAAGTAGGGTAAAGGAATAGAGACACTGATTTTGAAATACTCCACAATGAATTCATATTACCTTTTTATTTATTTATTTATTATTTATTTATTTATTTTTTGGAGAGGGCATAAAGCATTACATTCACATATAAGTTAATTTTTATGTGAAACACTGTAATAATTAATTAAAGGTTGATTAAGTGCATGCATTTTATTTGGTTTTCCAACAGACGGAATAACTGCTGATCAATGAGGATCTCCAATAAACTTTAATGTTGTTAAGGTGTTTGTATTGTTTTATGAGAATAAAAATGTCTTTGTCTATGTGTGTGTGTAGATGCACAAACAGGGGATATGACGGTGGCACTGCATCCAATTCATTAGAGACAATATGACACGTCCTTTTGCTGAATCCCAAAATTCATCATAAGCTTTCACGGGCAGGAGAGAGGGTTGGGAAACGTGCAGTCTGCCCAGATAGTTACAGATCCCCTGACTACAGTACGCAAACCATTGAATTATTTGTATTTGAACTTCCAATCTTAACATAAAGCGAATAAGATTTCAAAGATTTGCACTCATTATACTGTTGGCACGATCCTAACTGTGCAGGAATGTTGGGCTAGTGACAACAAAAAAGATCAAAATTGGAATGGATAAGTGGAATTGCAGGAAACTGGTTGAGCAGATGCTACCTGATCTGAATTTTGATTATTACCTGCTGTGCTATTTAACTGAATACAGGACCTTAAATCTCTAAAGAAAATATATGACTGGCTTTGATAGCCTACAGCTGGATGTTCTACATAAATATAGCTGAACAAATATTTTCTTAGCAGTTGAAATTCTGACTAATAAAGTAAACTGTTTGAGGATAAAGCTTCAGGTGGCTCATTAAACCCCTATTGACAACCTGAATATATATTTATACATATACTTTCCAGACAGAAATATGCTGTTGGAAAACATCCAGCCATGATAGAGGCATTTATAGCTGGATTTTTCTGAATTGTGTGTGTGTATCCACAGCTCATATCCATTATGATAAAACATAAAATTCTTTATGCCATAAGCACTGTGAATGTTTACTAATGGCTTCATTTGACTTTTGACTTAACACAATGAAGCAACAGTTGCCAATTCTCAAAGGTTATTATTAGCATATTCTGTATTGAAAAGGATTGCTTCTAGTTTAGGAACAAGCTATTATTTTACAATAATAATTAAAAGGCTGTGGTACTGACAAAGAAATTGATAAAGACACCAATGAAACAGATTTGAGAGTACTGAAACATACACTTATAATACATAAGAAATTGATATATTGGTTCAAATCAATGGGGAAATTAGTAAATGGTGCCAGCATAATTGCCTTACAACAGAGAAAACATATATAAAATGAACTCCAGATGGAAAAAAGATTACACTGTGAAAAGAAACACCATGAAATTATTAGACTAGCATAGGTGATTTTTTAAATATTGGCATGGAAAATCACATCTTAAATAAAATGTACAAAGCATAGACCTTTATGGGGAGATTGGACTGAATTAACCCTATCAAAATGAAATATTTTTGTTCAATGTAAAACACCATAAAACAAGGTTAATAGGCAGATAAAAAGGAAAATATATTCTTCAGATATTTAGCAAACAAAAACAATCAGCAGAACATATGTGGAACAAATCAGCAAGAACAAGGCCAGAACCCCAATAAAAATGGGCAAACAATATAAATAGGCAATTCCCCAAAGGAGAAACCTAAATGACTACTAAAGAAGGGGAGTTTCTAAATTTCACAAGTAATTGAATAAATGCAACTTAGAACAATGAAAAAGCACTCTCTACTCATCACAGAACAACAATAAAACATTCAGGCATGATCAAGTATTGTTGAAAATGTGGGGAGTACGAATCGTTAGCACTGATGGTGGGAGTGTCAATTCATGCAGTCATTCTAGGGAGCAATCTATGAGCACTTAGGGAAGTTAAGCATTCCTGGGCATATATTCAAGAGAAATTCTGATATAAAATTTTGTAGAGAGAGACATTATTGAGGATGTTCATCATAGCACTGCTTTTAATAACAAAGAGCTAGTAACACCTGAATTATTAATGGACAATTAATTGTGTTTTTATTTTTCTCTTGCTGCTCGTTTATCACAACCCATCCCAGGTAATATCCTTTTGACCCTCTGCACTGTCTTTTGCTTATACACAGCCTTCATGAGCAGCCTCTCATCTGTCTACCCATGACGGACAAACACCTTCAATGGAAAATGGGCTGACACATAGCCTAAGTATCTCCTGCAAGATCTACACACTTTAAGACTGGGAAATACATCTGTGCAGTTTTCTAGGAGTGCTTTACAACAACATGAGTCTGTATCAGCGTGTAACCACCACTTGTAAATAGTCAGATGTGGCAGACACTCTCACTGAAAAGAAAGAGCTCTGGGTTTTTTGCTGGTGTGTGTGCACGCGCGCGTGCCCGTGTGTGTGTGTGTGTGTGTGTGTGTGGTGTAGGTTGATTGGATTTTCATTAAGAAAAGGAAAAGGCATCTGTTGAGAGGTTGGCCATTTACCACAATTTGGCTGCTTAACAAATGACCCCTATACTTTATATTTTTAAGCAAAAATATTGTATATTCTCATGGACCTGCAAGTCATCTCAGGTGGCTTTTGCCACAGGCTGCTATGGTTGGGACAGCACTGCTGATGTCAACTGGGTTCTCCATCTGTGTCTGTGGGTCAGCTGGCAGTTTGCTGACTTAGGCAGGGATTATCTGAGTCAGCGAGGGGGCTTTTCTTTTCTTTTCTTTTTTTTAAAGATTTATTTTATTGATTTTTGACAGAGAGAAACAGGGACAGAGAGAGTCAGAGATAAGGGGGAGGGCCCAGAGCAGTCTCCGTAGTTGGCATTAGTTTTCCATATAGTTTCACTCCACAGGTGGGCACAGGGCTGTGCAGGGCAGGAACTGGGCCAGAAGCCTCCCACATAGGACCCGGCAAGAACTGAGCTGGGGGCACACCCCAGTTCAGCATATGGGTCTGCATGAGCCGGGGCCAGGATTCGATCCTGGGTCCCCGGGGCTGCAAAGTGAGCGCTTAACCCACTGAGCCATCCTGGCTTCTCCGTCTACTGCTCTTTTTTTTTTAAATTAAACTTTTTTTTTTTTTAAGATTTATTTATTTTATTGTTTTTGACAGAGAGAGAGAGATACAGAGACAGAGAGA
>PVKE010050447.1:0-10948 GCA_004027555.1 Craseonycteris thonglongyai
TGGCAGCCCAGATTCGAATCTGCTAATAAAATCTCCCTCACCAATTGGCAGAAGAGGGTCTGATTCCACCAAATTCTTTGTGTCATGGTCGTCTGTCTCGCGGGTGGTCTCATTTGGCACAACAAAGGTGAGTAGGAGAGAGGGTGGGGGAGAGGGGGAGAAAGAAGGGGCATCAAATATAGGGAGATGGAAAGAGAGCTGATTCTGGGTGATGAGCACATAATGTAATGTATAGACAATGTAATGTAGATTTGTACACCTAGAAACAATGAATTGTTACCAATCAACATCACCCTACTAAATTTAACAATAAAAAAAAAAAAGAGAGAAAAATCATCTGGAACTTTACTCTGAGGTAGTGAAGATATTCAGAAGATTTCTAGAAATAGAAAGCAAAACATGTTAGTTGTTCAGAGTTGCCATAACCTAATACTATACATGGTTGGCTTAAACAATAGAAATTAATTTTCTCATAGTTCTGGAGACTAGAAGTGCTAGATCAAGGTGTCAGCAGATTTCTCAGTCCATTCAGCTGCTATAAAAATTTTTTTAAATACCACATACTGGTGGTTTATAGACAACAGAAATTTATTTTTCAGAGTTCTAATGGCTCAAAGTCTGTGATCAGGGGGTTCAGGTGAGAGACCCTTCCAGTTGCAGACTGCTGACTTCTAGCTCTGTTCTCATGTGGTAGGAGGGGCAAACATGTTCTCTGCAGCCTCTTTCACAAGGGCACCAATCTCACTCATGAAGATCTCATTCCTGACCTAATTATCTCCCAAAGGCCCTACCTCTTTGTATCACCCCCTTGGAGATCAGGATTTTAACTTATGGATTTGAGGGGACACATTTAGAGTATAGCAGTAGGCTTGGTTTCTTCTGACGCCTCTTCCCTTGGCTTGCCAACGGCTGTCTTCTTTCTGTGTCCTCACACAGCCTTTTTCTTCACGAACCCTGCTGGTGTTTCTTCTAACCAGGACCAGTCTTATTGGATTAGAGCTCTGGCCTATCAGCCTCATTTTAACTTGATCACCTCTTTAAAGACCTTATCTCTAAGTATGTTAGATTCTCAGGTTCGGGGAATTGAGAATTTAACATATGAATGGGGGTGGGGGGTGGGCATGATTCAGTTTAATAACACTATAGTTTTGAGAATCACCTAAATATGTAAGTTGAAAACATGAGGTTAGAGGAACCTGCTAAGAGAATACGAATAAAATGGTATGTAGATAAGAGCTAATAATAAAGTACTTGGGAACCCCACATAACAAAATCACGCAAAGCTAGCAATTGGAAATCAAAGAATAGTTGAAGACCAAAGGGGTAAATATAGTGATAAAATGCTCAACTATAAGAACACTACAAATAGTTAATGCAAGTAGTTGGTTGGTTACTCAATTAATAAGTACATATCACTGTGACTAATGCTACAATTACTTAAGTGCTAAGGGAAGAAGCTAACCAGGATGGCAACTTCCAAAAAAGTGGATGAGGATGGGTAAAAAGAATAATGGTGAAGACAGAAGAAGAAGAAAGAATGAATGACCATGAGACCATCTGTTTCATGAGGCCTTTGAGGAAAAATTGACTTCTTGTCTACACTTAGAGAATCAACTGATAGCATCTCTGAATATCTCTGGTATAGGAGGCATCTTAAAAAATAAATAAATAAATAAAAGCAACGTTTTCTCACTCTCCTCCAAGGTTGAGAAAAATATCTGGCTGATTTTGCTTGAACTCATGAGCATTTGGGGAGCAGGGAAATAGAAATAAAATTTCTACTAGGCTGACCAGTTATGCATGGGAATAGAAGTACTAACTGTTATATATTTCAGTTATAAAGGCTTACCAAACAATCTAGGAAGGAAGGGCCCCTTCACTGGCTCCTCAGATACTCGAAGGCAATGAAGAATGAATAGTGTCTAATTCTGTATTCTTTCATTGAATTTAGTCATTAAAATGACCATATCAATGTAAATCAGAACCAATAAGCGATTTGATACATTCCAACTCGATTAAAAAACGCATCAAAGTGTGAAAATAGGTTTTATGAACATGCATGATTTAATAAACTCTAAAGCTATAGATTTTGCTAAAGAGATCTGTAATTGGATCATAGCAGTGAGTATCAAAACCATTTTCAATGGACAATCTTACTTATAAAATGCATTACAATGGTGTTTGTCTCCTGGGCATGATTTTCCCTTCACCTCATCCTTGAACTACTTCTAGTAAACTCCACAGATACAATCAAGGTTAATTCAAGCACAGAAAGTGACGCCACAGTGCCACGCTCAGGATGAAGTTCAATACATATGTAATGATAGTGTTTATTCATTGTATTTTAATTCAATGAAATAAAGGTAGCAGCATGTAAATAATGTATTAAGTTAACAACATACAATTACTTTTCAGCAAAAAGGAATGAATCTTGTCTATTCTTCTGTATCAAAAGACCAGCATTCTCTTGCAAAAAGAGAATGATTAACTAAGCCCATGGTTACTATTCAGTTGTATTAGTCAAGAATATCCCTACGAAATTATGTATTTGTTTTTATAAATAAGAATATCATATTGAGATAATGCTGAACAGAGCCTGTATTCTAAATTAGCTGGGAGGCTTGGTTTTTCTTTCCCTTTTCTTTTTTTAAAATCTAACTGATGATATAATTTCGCACAAGTGTACATAGAAGCCCTACATGTTAGTTATAAAAGTGAGACATCTTCAAAAGTAAATGGCCCCAGTTCCTTCTAACTGGGACATCTGATTCCTTTCCAAAAGCTATGGGCTCTTTGTGTAGTTTTATGACATCTGTATTCTGCCTTGCATCATGTTTATCCACGTTCTTAAATTATATCTAGGCATTTGGTCTTAAGTAATGCTGGAGAAGCTGGCTGAGAGTAGGAATGTTTACAATTTCTCTGTTATAAAAATAGACCAAAGAACAATGTTTGTTGTCATGACTATTATAACAGTGTCTTTCAAGTGAGACAGGAGCTGCTGTTTTGTTTTTGTTAAGTTTAGCTAAGTTTTTCTTAGCTGAAGAGATGAAACTGAGGAGAGGGGTTCAAAATGTGGCTCACTTTAGAAAGCTAACGAAACTCACGTCCTTTAAAGCAGTTTTTAACCAAAGAATGGAGTGGGGGCTAAATGGACGTGGAAATACCATTAAATCAGTAAAATGACATGCTTTGTATTGTGTCTGTCACCTGTGTGTACTTTTCTGGCAAGAAGTTCCACACTTTCAACAGATCCTCAAAAGAAGTCTGTATTTTTAAAAGTGTAACAAATGAGTTACTTACTTTCCTTATTTCAGATCATATCCCAAAGCATGCAAGATAGCACATTTATGCTTTGTATTTATTTAACATTTATTGAGTACTTATCATACCACCCCGTTTCTCAGGACATTACAATTCAGTGGAAGAGATGATAATGATAATACTAAGGTTATATGCATGTTAAGGGATAATGGTTTTCGAAAGATAAAAAGCATGGTTCTCAAAAAATATAAAACGAAGACATGTAAAAAGTTCTATTAAATTCACTAATTATTGAGGGGATCAGTCAGATGTTACAACCAGTTCAGAGCAGAGTTGTTTTTTTCTTTTTTAAGTACAACAATACAGGCAATAAGGAATGCTAAAACCAATATATGAATCTATGCAAAACTGGTCTATCCACAGGGTAGTAGCCAAATGCATTCCACACAGACTAAATTTGTTCATATTTCATGAAAAGAATCATTTGCATTATTATGAAGCTTCAACAGCTGAAAGACAGTGGGAAGCACAGGAACCTGAAAGTGTGCTCTATAAATGGTACCAGCGATCTCCCCTAACCCCATGTCAGGTGTGTCATGGTTTTTCCTGACATGAATTGGCAGAAAAATTGTATAAAGTGTTTTTCCTGTGAAACAAAAAGTAAGCAACTAATTTGACTGAGGGAATGAGAATAAGTTCCCATGGAAATAGTATATGAAATGAAAGTTGGAGAATGAATGGGAGCTAGATAGAAAAAGAGAAAGAAGAAAAACATTACAGCCCGGTTCCCAACATTTACAGAAACTAAACACTGTGAACGAGTTCGGGCCATGTGCAAGATGGCGTAAAGCTGTCAGATGACAACGGCTCTGTAATTTAGAGTCTTCTTTGGAAACACTCCAAGGTCCCAGGGATGGACTTGGAGTTGTTACAATTTTCCAAAGTACTCCTAAGAGTATTTGAAGGAGTCTGAGAGTGTAGCCTCTAGCTCTTAATGAAGAAGTCAAATTTATCTGGAATCATCTGAATTATCTTCACAATTTATGTTATGGTTTTGAGTGAGAATGCGAACTTATAATTTGTGGAGAAAAGTTTAGTACGCCGGGCGCATGAGATGCAGGCACGACACTGGCTCTGAATGTTGGCTGAACTGACATTTGGGAAGGTGTCTGAGGCTCCGAGAAAAGGATTCTGTGGGTACATCTGCTGCGTCTGGAGATCTGCATGCTCCTCAGACTGAGATGCACAACAGGCACTGGCAACAAGCTCTAAGAGTGTTTCTTAGTCAGAGAAGAAGTAACATGGTTAGTTTTTGTTTGTTTGTTTGAGGGAAGCTACTGGCAACCCCATGTAATAGGCTATAATAGGTCAACAATGACAGGAAATGGGCTGTGGAAATGGCCTGGAAGACAGATGACAAGGCTGAAGCAGTTGGGTGGAAAAGAAAAAGCTCTATCAAAGAGTGAATTAGAATCTTCTGACCAACTGGCTGTGGGGAGACAGATATATAGACGCTTGACTGGAGCAATTGGAGTTGGCTGCTAAGCCACAAGAACTGGTGAAAAGCTCTCAGCTGTCATCATCTGAGTATTTCCAAATCCCAGGTCTCTTGGATTACCCATAGATCTTTCCTTGTGATCTGTTTAGCTAGAGCTGTAAAAAACAAAACAGGCTAGCTTTAGAATTTCTTTTTCTTTTTAACTTGGGTCTCACATAAGGTTTGCACTTGAACAGGTAACAAACAGATCACCATTTTAAGACACTAAAGGTGACGACATGAACATCTTTGCATAATTAGAAGGCATATTCAGATTCGTGTGTATCTGTAAATAAGTCTTCTGTGACTAAGAGCTTGTAAGAAAACAACCTTGCTATTTTCCTAATTGAAATTATAATAGTAATGCTCCCATGAAAGGGGTAAATGTGAGGGCCCAAAGTCAAGCAGTACTTAAACTTCTTTGCCTAAAAAGATGTCTCCACCCTGGCATTTTAGCAAGTGGATTTTATACATAAATTTCTTCTAAATCCCCACATAAATAAACTTTCAGAAGCACAACATGAGACTTTTCAGGGATAAGCGATAGTTTCACACACACACACACACACAAAACCCCAAACAAACAAACAAAAAAATTGTATACAGTGATGCCTTGGAATTCAAACTTAATCCATCCCAGAACCCTGTTTGAGTTCCAACACGTTCAAGTTCCATGACGAGTGGTCTTTCAGATAAAGCTACGGGCCGTACAGTCGATATATCCCATGCAAACGTGTTGGCCTTCAAATTTTGAGGAAAATTTGCTTGATTTTTCATTTGGATTTGAAGTTGTTTGACTTTTGGGGCATTCGGATTCCAAGGTATCACTGTATATGTAAAGTTTCATTGGAAGAAAGAAGGTAGCACGTAAGAGGAGAGGTTCTGTGCTGAAGTATTAACATACCAGAAACAAACACACACACACACACACACACACACACACACACACGTCCTGCGTTTCTAGAACTAGAGTTACGGGCTGTAAGAGGCCTAAGGACACAAATCCCATTCCTCTGGTATTCCAGGTGGCTGGCCTTGTTTAAAGGGCATCTGAGGAGAATTATCCTAATTTCTTTAATACCAGCTGGCCCTAAACTTTCCCACAAGTCTGGTCATGGAGAGATTTCCCAAGGAGTTCTGCTTTGAGTATTTACATCCATCTGACTTCTAGGAAAAAGCCAAGAAGTTGACAGGGAAACAAAGAATACCCTAAAGACACTTACTTAGAGATGAACCATCATGTACTGTTGCACATTTCTTATGACAACATGATATATTAGAATAGTGGGTTTGCTTGGATAGGAATCAGAAATTCAGGGGAAACAACGGCTAATAGTACATGCAGCCTTCACTCTAACATAGATCTGTGTTTTTCTTAGCCCACCATGGGTTTCAAGTTATGGCCTGACTGGATGTTCCCAGCTTGGTTGATTTCTCATGAGCACATATATTCACATGTTCCAGACAAGATTATTTCCAGTTTTCAGCACTTGGAGTTCTGGGAAGGGAGAGTTAAATTATGTGGTAGCACTTCCAGTGGGGAACACATAGAGACAGTTGTTTTAGAAGCAATAAAGCCAGGGTAATAAAGAGAACTCAAGGTTGGGCAAGCTCAAACATTGTGTTCTGCGAATTATAACAGAAGGGGTTTAGCATGGATTCCAGCTGAAATCTTAAGTATTCAGTGGCTGGATTAGGCTCATTAGAAAAAACAATTGTTTCTGGGACTATTTATGAAGATGTACTCCATAAGAAGCTCTTACTGCCTTAGAAAATATTAATACTTCAAACATTATTAAATATATTCTGGACACTGACTTTTTTCACTTACCAATACACATTTGAGTTGTTTACATCTCTTTTCCTAGTTTGATAGCTCATTTCCTTTTATCATCAAATAATATTCCATTGTGTGGAAGTATTATCAGTTGTTTATCCATTCATCAATTGTAGAACATCTTGACTGCTTCCAGGCTTTGGTTATTATGAGTGAAGCTGCTATGAACATTTCTGTGTAAGTTCTCGAGGGAACATAGGTTTTCAAATCAATTGGGTAATATCTGGAAGCACAATTGCTAGATGAAAGGGTATGTTTAGCTTTTCAAGACACTTCCAAACGGTCTTCCAAAGTGGTCGTACTATTTTGCATTTCCACCTTGGTTCACTCTGCATCCTCACCAGCCTTTGTTATTGCAGGTATTTTTGTTTTGTTTTGTATTTTAGCCATTCTAGTATGTGTGTAGTGGCTTCTCATTGTTTTAATTTGAAATTGGTATGCTTTTTTTCATACATTTACATGTACATACATTAAAACCCAAGATACATTGTTCTTATTTTGGTTTTAATTATTTTTTAAAGAGATAAAGATAAAAACAAAATATATTTACCTGAGTGATTACACTTTCTTATGCGCTTTTCTTTTAAATCCAGATAGAAATCTGGATTTAATTTTCTTCTGTCTAAAGGACTCCCATTAATATTTGTTTTAGTACAGACTTGCTGGCAATGAGTTTTTTTCACCATGTAAAGTCTGAAAATGCCTTTGTTTGTCTTTATTTTTTAAATAGTTTTTTGTTGGTTATCGAAGTACGGGTTGACAGGTTTTTGTTTTTGTTTTGTTTTGTTCTTCAGTAAATTACATTGTTCCACAGTCTTCTGGCTTGCATTATTTCTGACTAGAAGTCTGTGGTATTCCTTATATTTATTCCTGTATGTGATGCATCTTTTTGCCCCTGTGATTCTTTTAAGATTTCTCCCCTCTGCCGTTGGTTTTCAGCAATTTGATGATAATGTGCCTCCATGTAGCTTCCTTCATGTTTCTTGTGCTTGGTATTCATTGAAATTTTATGGATCTATGGGTTTATAGTTTTCCTCAAACTTAGAAAATTTCCAGCCATTATTATTTAAATATTTTTTGTCTATTTCCTCCTCTTACTTCTCCTGCAGAGACTCCTGTTATACTGTACATATATTAAACTGCTACAGTTGTTCCATGGTCCAACGATTCGTTCTTTTTCGCTTCCTTTTCTTCCTCCTTCTTCTCTTACTCTTTCTCCTTCCCTTCCACTTCTTCCTCCTTTTCTTTGTTAATATTTTTTCACTCTGGATTTTATTCTGCCTTGTTTCTGTTTCCATGTCTTCTGATTGACTAATATTTTCCTCTGCAACGTTCAAACTGCTGCTAAATCTATCCAGTATATTTTGTATTATTCACTGTCATTTTCTCATATAAAAGTTTGATTTTCTTCATCCATTATATCTTCCAAGTCTCTCAGTAACATTTTCAATTTTCCCTCTAGCACCTAAGATATACAAAATAAAGTTATTATAATGTGTTAATGTCCTTGTCTACCAGTTGTATAATTGTGTCATTTTCTTAGTCAGTTTCTATTGATTGATTTTACTCTTCATTGTGGGTCATATTTTTCTGCTTCTCTGTAAATCTGATCATTTTTCCACTGGATGATAGAATTGAATTTTACCTTACTGAGCACTGAATATCTTTGTACTCCTATAAATACTCCTAAACTTTGTTCTGAGACATAGTTAAGTAACTGGGAAATAATTTGATCTTTTGGAGTCTTGCTTTTAAGCTTTAGTAAATAGGACCACAGCAGTGGTCAGTTTTGTGTTAATTTTGCCCCACTATAGAGGCAAAATCCTAATGCAGTGAATTATGAGGTTTGGATTTCTGACTGGGGGTAACAAGAAAGGTTCTAAGCCACATGGACGCTCCAAATACTTCTGCTAATCCTTTTGAGCAGTTCTTTTCACAGTCTTAGGCAGTTTTTTTAATGCATGTGCTGATCAGCACTCAGTTTATGACTTGAGTGAAATGATCCAGAAATTTCTTGAGTATTCTTTCTTTCCAATTCTCTGTCTCTGTCTCCTTCCCTGTGAACTCAGTCTTCCTCAACCTACCAAGACCCACAGCTGTGTCTACTCAGTTCAGAGAAATGAGCAAACTCTGCCTGTTCTCCCTCCCTGTGCCACCATCTGAAATCTGGAAATGTTCTCCAGGCAGTAAAGTCAGATAGCTGTTGGGTTTCCTTTGTTTATTTCCTGACTGTAAGTGGTCATTATCTTCCTTTCATTGCCTGATGTCTAACAGATTGCACCTCATTATGTCATATATTTTG
The DNA here is from genome assembly GCA_004027555.1 of Craseonycteris thonglongyai. Taxonomy (NCBI): domain Eukaryota; kingdom Metazoa; phylum Chordata; class Mammalia; order Chiroptera; family Craseonycteridae; genus Craseonycteris; species Craseonycteris thonglongyai. The sequence goes on from PVKE010050447.1 coordinate 8,941, forward strand.
CCCATTGTTTTATAGTATTTTAGGTCGAAGGGTAAATCTGGCCTTTGTTATATCACTCTGGCCAGAAGGGGAAGTTCTACTGCTCATTTTCAAATAAATACAGTTCTATTTCTACTATTTGTTCAAGAATAAGTTACAGAGTAGCAAGGGAAGCAATGTGGGGCTGTCAGCAATTTTAAATGAGATGTGTCATCTCAAACACATCATTATCATATCATTTTAATCCTGTGCCTTAGGGGCACATTTTCCCTGATATGAACAGATCATCCATACACGTTAGCATAGTTGAGAATTAAGAATTTTATTTATCTTCTGCTAGGTTGTTGAATTTACTTAACTTATGCCCCAATAGACTTTGATCAGGAGCTAGTATTTTCTGTTTCCTCTTAACTTTATTTTATGTCCAGCTGAGTTTTCCTATTTAGGAGCCCAAATTTCAAAGAAACCTACATCCCACAGCGCTGTTTATTACTTCAGCCCACCCATACTCCCTTAGGATTCTCACTTACTTTTAGAGAATTCTATACCTCATTCAAGATGTGAACATATTCATTTATTTTGGCTTTCAGCAACCTTCTTCGATTCGTATGAATTTCAGAAGGTTTGGCACATATTCTTCATAGACTGTGGTTTAGGGAAATAGCAGTTTTCCATCTTCACTGCAAATAGAATATTCCTTTTTCTTTGTTTTCTTCCTTTCTTTTTTTTTGTTGTTGTTTTTCAGTTCGGTTGGTTTCAGCAAAGGTCACAGATTTCACAAGTACATTACCATAATTCACTGAAAACCCCACTTCTATTGATAAAGCCTTTATCTTCCCATTCATCCAAGTCTAAAACCTCAGCCACCTTTCTAAATATGGAGAAGGATTAATTAGTTATTTAGCTGTCAATTATTTTTAACAATTTCCTTTATACTGATCTCCTTTTGCTGCCACTAAAACACAGATTGAATCCTTTGTCACTGCTTGTTTGACTACTAAAAATTTTCTTTTGGGGCAGTTTTAAACCCCTCTCTTTAAAAAGAATGTTCATGTTGACTTATGAGATGCAGGTATCAGTCTTTGCTTAGACTTCACCTTTTTAGGAAGGCCTACCCTGACCACCATATTTAAAATTGCCATCTACTCTCCCCTGACACTACCTAATCTCCCTTATCTTGCTCTAATTTTTATTTTTTTATAGCACTTATGGAAAAACTCTCTAATATACATTAGAGGTATATAATAAAGTTGTGTAGCATATACAGGGTCCGGCAGAAGTAACACTCTTTTTAAGTAGGATAGTGTGCTTGAGTATGATATTGTTGTGTTATGGAATTACCTGTTTTTGATTTTGTAATAATCGTAAGGGGTGTTACCTCTCCTGGACCCTGTACTATATATATACTCTATACTGTATTACCTTTAATATATAACTTCCATTTTTTTCACGTTTATTGGCTGTCTCTTTTTGTTAGAATGTAAGCACATAGGAGCAAGAAATTTTTCTTTTGTGTTGCTCTTTTATTGTGGTTATTGTTTTTCCCCTAGAACAGGGCTAGACATTTAGTAGGTTTTAATATATATTTGTTGAATTAATATATAGAACTATTTACAAAATAGATAAACTAAGTCATGAAATAAAAGAAACAAATAAATGAGGAATATGATGAGTTATAATGGTTACTTTTGATATAGGTTGAAAATGATCTTTTATTTAGTATTAAAAAAATTACTGCAAAAACTTTCTACTTTATCTTTTCACTCTTTAAAAATTTATTTTTCTCACTCCTATAGGATCATTCTTGCTAAATTGCTGCTGTATTATTGAATATACGCTACTGTTCAGAATCTTAAGATGTATTCACATTTGCTATAGGATAAAGTGTTAACTTCCCAGTGGCATTCAAAGTCATTTTCAACCTGACCCCAATTTAATCTCTGTCCTTTTTATTCTACAATTTTCTAAACATTAAACTCCAAGAATATATACTTACTGGTCAAAATGTTCATAACAAAATAGTAATAAA
>PVKE010050448.1:0-10943 GCA_004027555.1 Craseonycteris thonglongyai
GTCTCTGAATATAGAGGCCTTCTTATGTCCTTCAATAATTGTTAAGTTTTTACTACATTGAAGTTTTGAACATATTTTGTTAGATTTATTCATTTTTTAAAAAGTTTTTATTTTTATTGTGTTTATTTTTTTTGACAGAGAGACAGACAGAGAGAGAAAGAGAGAAGGGGGAGGGCCCAGAGCAGTCTCCATAGTTGTATGTCATTATTTTTTGATACAGTTTCACTACACAGGTGGGCGTGGGGCTGCGCAGGGCAGGAACCAGGCTGGGGCCTCCTGCATGGGCCCTGGCAAGAGCTGAACCGGGAGCACACCCCAGTTCAGCATATGGGTCCGCACTGGCTGGGGCTGGGATTCAATATCCAGACCCTGGGGCTGCAAAGTGAGCGCTCAACCTGGCTGAGCCATCCTGGCTTCCCCTAGATTTATTCTTAAGCACCTTAGAGCTTGTGTTGCTATTGTCAATGGAATTTTTTTTTTTTTTTGAATTGGTTAATCCACTGTCTAGGAATGCTGTTAGGTTTTTGTATTTTGATACTCTATCCAGACACTGTTCTGAACTCTTTTAAATTTATTATTTTTTCCAAAGATTCTCTTGAAGTTTTCTCTCTCTATATATCATATCTTCTGAAAATAAATGCTGTTTGTCTCTTCCTTCTCAGTTCTTGTACCTCCTGATTTAGTTCTCTTATCTTTCTTGTATTTCCTAGGCCCTCCAATAGAATGTTAAATGGAAATAGCAACAGTGGGCTTTTATTTCGTGTTTCTGGTCTGAATGCTTCTGCATTTTCATCTTCTGAATGTGTTGATAGAACATTTTCATCAGGTTAAGGAAGTTGGCAGCTAGTCTGGTTTCCTATCAGCTTATTACTACTATTATTTACAAGTGTTGAATGTTATTAAATGCTTTTTCTGCTTTTATTGAGATGATTATATGCCTTTCCTTCTTAATCTATTAATGTTGTGGATTACATTAATTTTCTTTCTTTTTTTTAAGATTTATTTTATTGTTTGCAGAGGGTAAGAGAGAAAAAGAGAGAGAGAGAGAGAGAGAGAGAGAGAGAGAGAGAGAGAGAGAGAGAGAGGTGGAAGGCCCAGAGCAGTCTTCATAGTTGTACATCATTAGTTGTGACGTAGTGTTATTCCCTACAGGTGGATGTGGGGCTGCACAGGGCGGGAACCAAACTGGGAGTTTCCCTCTTGAGAGGTGAGAACCTTCACCACTGAGGCATCTCAGCAGTTACCAGTTATGCCACAGTTTAGCAATGAGGTTTGCATGGGCCTGGGACAGAAATTGAACCCTGGACCTTGCGATTGTAAGGCAAGCATTCAAACTGTGGAGCTATCCCAGCAGCCCCGTACATTCATTTTCTTTCTTATGAAATACATCAAACATAGAAAAATAGAGAACAAGCAATAGTGTCAGTCAGAGTTCTTGGCTGCAAGACACAGGAATCAACTCTAGCTGATTTAGGTAGAAAAGCTTCTCTCAGAACTGCAGGAAGAATGGTCCTTTGAGCTAGAGATGCTGCAGCTTCATTGTCAACACCTCAAGCATTAAATGCTGGTGACCCCATCAGTAGCACCGCCACAGCTAACCCCAGAAATTCTGTCCTGAGGGTTTATTTCCTACCTTCTAGACATATGTGGCTTACTAAGATATCTACGTGTAAGGTGATTACTACTTACAGCTAGCTCATCTAGGTAGTGTTCTATGGGTTATCAAGATGACCAAAGCCTTCTGAACTAGATTAGTATGGGAGAAAGATAGCTGATGGAGCTCTAAGGCAAGACAGTCAATGTCATTTGTATTAATCCCGGCTTCTGATTTTCTTTACTGATGGTTATGGAGAAGAAGTGTTCTTCCGGTGGTGAGTAGCTGTGCATTAGGTGCCTAGCATTTTAGCTGTGATTGGCAGAGCCGGCACCTGGTTAAGTCTGAGTCAATCTCCAGGCATTCTCCACAATCATGTGGGGGTTACACCATTCAAACAGGCATGTTTTATGGGCATGGAGTGGGAATGGCTGTCCTGCATCTTTCAGATCTTTGATGGTGGCACTAATTACTGCAGTTTCCCGAGGGCGTTAGTGCTGTTTCTGGCTTGCTATCTTGGTAGGGAATGGGAAATGGGGTAAGTTCCACTTGGCCACACTTCTTCTATTTGGCCATTTCTACCCAAACATCCTTATTGCATGGGACAGAGCACCAAGGGATTCTGCCTTTTACTGGGTGATTTAATCTAGGGTTGTATTAAAGCTCTGACTGTTGGAGTCAGACAGACTTAGGTTCAAATCTGATTCAGCTCTTCCCTACCTGTGGTCCCAGGGTGAAGAATTTCACCTCATGGGTCTGGGTTTCCCTTAAAAAAAAAAATTTTTTTTATTGTTTTTGACACAGAGAGACAGACAGACAGAGAAAAGAGGGAGGGCCCAGAGCAGTCTCCATAGTTGTCCATCATTAGCTGTGACATGGTTTTGTTCCACACAGGTGGGTGGGGACCGTGCAGGGTGGGAATGGGACTGGGGTCTCCCACATGGGGGGCACATCCCAGTTCAGCATATAGGTCCTCATGGGACGGGGCCAGGATTCAATTCTCAGACCCTAGGTCTGCAAAGCGAGCGCTCAACCCACTGCGCCATCCCGGCTTCCCCTGGGTTTTCTTATCTGTGAAATGCTGTAAGGATGCAAGGAGCTATGATAACTAAATCTCCCAGCAGTGTTCAGTTCCGTGGCCCAGAACGGGGCTTTAGCAACTAGGAGCTGCATGTCACTGTTCCTTGTCCCTAGAGTTGCCTTTTGTCTCCTTCTCTGCCTGTCTTTCCTCACCCTTCTATTTTTGCTGTCCTGTCCTTTCTTTCCTTTTACTTCCTGGTTACTTCTGTCTCAAGCTGGACTCAAGGGACCACTGGTGTGTTTTTACCTATCGCTGCCTTTTGGAGCCCAGCAGGTCTCCCTGGCTGACCTGTTATTTATTCTCCCTCCTTTTCAAAGACGCTGTTAGCCTATTACGAGATTTTCTTTCTCTTCGTGGGGCCATCTGCTGCAGAGAAGTCCCCACTGGCAATCATAACTAAGTGACTTCCTGACCTTCCAGGCCATCCCTTTCTCTGTTTTCTCTCTTTCCCTCAGGGCAGGGAGCTGGGGCCCTGGGGCCACCAAGCTAGTGACAACGCACAACCAGCAGGGGGAGAGCGGCAGCCAGGACTGTCCTGGGCCTTTGATACATCAGATCTAAGAGGAAGGCCACCCACTCCCTGTGTTTCTCTGGGAGCTTGTCCCTGGGTTTGTGGTACCTGTTTAAAATTTCAGTGGAGAATGTACAGGGAAAACAAAAAAAAGAAAGAAAAACAGAGAGGGAAGGAAACAGGAATCAAAATGTCATTTATCCCATGAGAGAGCTGAGGCCCCAACGCTGAGTCCCTCTCTTGGCAGAGGGGAGCCCCACTTCCTGTGGTGGCCTCGCTTCTCAAGCGTGAGTTGCACCCCAGCTCCGAAGGTCTCAGATCACTCACCCCTCCCTGAGAACTCAACCTCTTGTGCAGCCACATAAAGGTAACCAGTGTCTGGTGGCTTGACGGGACAGACGAGTAGGGACTTCCTGTCTTTTGATGCTTGCCATTCCCGTGAGCTGGGCCTCTGAAGATGAGAGAGCCCTTTAGGCTTCCTGAGTGTCTGTCTCAGCGTTCAGACTCTTGGGGTTTGTGGTCTGAGATGCTGGCATGAACATTGTGTTCTATAAAGTATGCCCGCTGGGTCCTGTAAAGTTCACAAACAAAGCTTTGTGTGAACCAACCCCCCTCCCCAACCAAATTGACCAAGAGGGTCTGACAGGCCCTTGACCTTGCTGACCTTGGGGGAGAATGAGTGAACAGCTGGATGATCTGGGAGGGTAAAGGAAACTAGCTGGGTGAGGAGGTGGTGACAGCAGTACCCTCTGCTGAGAATACCCTGCTCTCAGTCTGGCACCTCAAAGCTTCCTCCTGCAGCACTTGAGAGTGCTGAGAGGCAGACGTACAAGTGTGTCCCCACACTCGAATCCTCTTCCCACTTGCAGATGAGAACATAGTCTCCATGAGGTTAAGCGAGTGACCCAAGGACACACAGAGGCACCATCAGAACTCAGAAACAAGATCTTCCCACCGCATCAGACTGCGCCCCACAGTTCTAGAGAGCGCCGGCAAAGTCAGGAAATAGGACCAGCTCTTTCTTGTGAAGTCACCTGGCCGAGGTCACATCTGTCAAGGTTTCTCTAGTGTGAGGTCCCCTCCCCCACCCCTTTCCAGACTGTGCTCTTTGGAAGGACATCACTATGTACAGCTCTGGCTCCCCTCCTTCAGTGTGGAGTATCTGCATCAATTACTTGGATTTCTTCTGTATACTAGGGGAGGCCGGGATGGCTCAGTGGGCTGAGCTCTTGCTTTGCAGCCCCGGGAACTGAGGATTGAATCCTGGCTCCGGCCTGTGCAGACACATATGCCGAACTGGGGTGTACCTCCCATGTGGGAGGCCCCCAGTTTGGTTCTTGTCCCTGGGTTTGGCCCCTGGCTCAAAGGGGCATGCTTCCCATGGGGGAGGCCCCCAGCCCAGTTCCTGCCCTGCACGACCCCTGCCCACCTGTGTGGAATGAAACCATATCAAAAAACTGATTAGTTCCATACAACTATGGAGACTGTTCTGGGCCCTCCCCCTTTTCTCTCTCTCTCTTTCTGTCAAAAAACAATAAAATAAGTCTTAAAAAAATAATTGGGGAAGCCGGGATGGCTCAGTGGGTTAAGTGCTCACTTTGCAGTGCCAGGGACCGAGGATCGAATCCCGGCCCCAGCCCATGTGGAGCCATATGCTGAACTGGGAGCTCCCCCAGTTCAGTTCTCTCTCTGTCTCTGTCTCTCTCTCTCTCTCTCTCTGTCAAAATAAATAAATAAATAAAATATATTAAAAAAATAATTGGGGAAGCTGGGATGGCTCAGTGGTTTGAGCGATTGTTTTGCATCCTCGGAGCCTGAGGATCGAATCCCAGCCCTGGCCCATGAGGACCCATATGCTGAACTGGGGTGTGCCCCCAGTTCAGTTCTTGCCGGGGCCTATGTGGGAGGCTCCTGGTCCAGTTCCTGCCCTGTGCAGCCCTGTGCCCACCTGTGGAGTGAAACTATATGGAAAACTAATGCAGTCAACTATGGAGACTGCTCTGGGTCCTCCCCCTTCTCTCTGTCTCTCTCTCTCTCTGTCAAAACAATAAAAGTAATAAAGTGTATGCTACTAAGATTTTTAAATAATAAGCTCATTATGTTTTAAGGGGGAGTACCTTTAAACTGAAATTATTGGGTTCAATTGTTAAGGCGAAGAAAAGTATAATAAATGCACCACAGAATATCCAGGAAGTCTGGAAACACAGGGAAAGTCAGGTACTTCTTGTGCATTTTCCTGATTAATCATTAGACCCACTGGTTTGAGCATAGAGGTGTTTCACCTGGAAAGGTGCGGGGAGACTGAACTGAAGGCACGTGGAGCACCTTATGTCAGTGTGTTCCTGCCACGTTGCTGCAATGTCAGTTTAGCCTGGTCTCTGACTTCGCTGGCCCTGAGCCGTGTCTTGCACGGAGCTGGAGTGGAGTCCATCCTGCCCATTAGTGAGTGGCTCCTCCTCTCATGGGGTCTGTCCAGTTCCGAGCTGCACTCCTATGAGATTACTAACACTCACGTGGGAGGAAAAGCCTCAGGCCTCCTCCTCAGCCGATCCCTTTCCTGATCCCACAGACTGGAATGGGGAAGAGGCGGCCTGGGAGCCACTTCATCTGATGACAAATGGAAGAGTCTGGAGAGAAGCTGTGGCTGGCAGCAGACACGGGAAGGCTCTGCAGAGTAGGAAGTGGTCAGCGTCCTCAGCTGACCCCCTTCCTGGTGGGTAGTTTTCCTCTGCCTCCCAGGTACCCATCCCGGGTCCTGGTGATGGTTTCCAGGGTGGAACCTAAGCTGGCCCAGTTAAGGAGAATCTCTGAGTATGCGTTCTGGAAACTTCCAACCTGACCATGGTGAATCTGTGGAAAAGGGGATCTCCAGCAACTCAGTCAGGATTGATCATGTCCCCGCCTCACAATTCTGGGAATAGGGTGACCAACCCTCTGGGTTTTCCTGGGACTGTCCTGGTTTTAAAAAGTTCCAGGTCCCAGGAAAACCCTCACTCTCAGGCAAACCAGGAGAGTTGTTCATTCTGCCAGGGAGACCGTTGCTTTGTTTTCCATCTCTAGCTTCTAGAAAAGAAAAAGTAAGGTTGGAGCATGGTGAGGGGAAACTGCAGAGGGGGCGAGCCCAAGAAGAGGCACCTTCCCCAGCCTTCTAGGTGATAAAAGGGCCGAGGCGATGAGCTCCTCATGGGGGACAACTGAGTAGAGCATTTAGCAGAATGCATGGGCTCTGGGGCCCAGCTCCTGGCCACTCCCAAGATGGCTCTATCTCTTCCATCAAGAGAAACCCTGGTTTCTTAGCTTACAGGAAGCACATAGAAGGATGTAGGTGTATATACATCAATATGTATGAGCATCATAAAAAATGCTCACGATCAATTGCTTAAACAAACAAAACAAAACAAAAACAAAAACAGGTTGCAGAATGCTTTGCACCATGAGTTCTTTTCTGCAAATAAAGAAGTTAGAAGCAGGGAAAGCCGGGACGGCTCAGCGGGTTAAGCACTCGCTTTGAAGCCCCGGGGACTGAGGATCGAATCCCATCTCCGGCCCAGGAAGACCCACATGCTGAACTGGGTAGTTCTCACAGTTCAGTTCTGTCTCTGTCTCTGTCTCTGTATCTCTCTCTCTTTCTGTCAAAAATAAAAAATAAAATAAAAATAAAAAATTAAAAGAAGTTAGAAGCAGTCTACAAGGATGATACCTCCTGTTATCTTTAATCTTTTATCATAAACCCGCTTAAAGATGCTTGCTTTGGTTTTCAGAGAGGAAGGAAAAAAAAATATTGCAGCTTTTATTTTAGTAATTGTCATGCTCATAGTGACATTCCCAGCTTTGAGCTGCTCACTGCATTTCACCGTAAACATAGGCCCAGAAAGCTTGTCTGGAGCTTGCTGCGGTCACACAGAGTGTTCGGAGAGTTTTCTTGCTTTTTCTGTTCTTCTGGGAACTCGAATGCATCTGGCCATTTCCACACTGAGCACGGCATTTGTGTTTCTTTTCTTAAACAGCAAAGTTGTTTTTCATCAAACCTTCCCTGGTATGGGTTTTATAACTTTAATGCCCTTTGGCCAAAATGCCAATTTTAGTCATTTTAGTGTAACATGAAGTCCAAATTTTAGAGCCTACCAAGGCAGAACGACTGTGGAGAGTCTGTAGGAAATGTTTCTCTTTCTTCTGGCTGCAAAACAAGACTGGAGCACAGCCTCTGTGGTCTTGAGGCTGGAGCATCTCCATAAAGCTGGGGGATCCCTGAGTGTGAGGTCCTGGGGCTCCGTCAGGCCAAGCTCGATTTCATGCCCTTTTCTGGGGAAGACACAGAAAGCAGGTTTCCTGGAGAACCCCGGGCAATGGCCTTCTAGACCATTTAAACTCTGACCTCAAATTAAGGAAGACAAGATTGGTAAAAAGGACCTGCTGGGAAGCTACCGGCTTTGACAGTCTGCAGCGCCTTCAACACAGACGCTCTTTCCTCTCTGGCCCTGAGTCATGCCTCCCCGCAGCAGCAGACACAGCACCCAGACTTGCCGCCTGGCCAAGTGCTCACGTCCTCACCCACATCAGCCCCCAGGAAGACGCTGACACAGACGCAGGTTCATCTCAAAGCCCACCCGAGCTGGCTGGGGCTTGGCATGGGCACCCTCTCCCCATCAGCCTCCAGTCACCCCAGCTGGGAACCCCAAAGGAGGAAACACCTGTCAGCCCAGTCTTAGGGATGGGCTGCGAATTCCCCGAGATACAGAGTGAGTCACCACGGGACCACGGAGCGGAATTTACTCATCCCCCAGGAATGGACCCTTGGAAGGCTCCAGAATGACTAGCCTCAAGTGTTCTGTCCCAGGCACAGGACATTTTTCCCCTGAACCATGTCTGCAGTCACTTCCTCTCTGGACACATCCTGTTTCTGGGAGCAGGCGACTTGCCAGGCGGATTGCAGCCTCTGCCGCTGGGAGCAGAGGGGCGGAGACATCCTTCCTCTGGGGTCGAACACCTAATCCCATCTTCCTTCCCTGTCCGAGATTTCCATCAGCAACTTCTTTTTTCCCAGGTCCCTGCACGTCGGGAAGGGAGAGTATAGAAGGGCCATGTTTCTATTGGCAACTCTATCTCGCTGCAGGTGCTTAGAAACCACTGCTAACGATCTAAGGCAAGGATCCATCTATCCCTCCATTCATTCATACAATAAATATTTACTGAGTACCTACTACGTGCCAAGCCTCATTCTACGGAGGTAAACAGAACATAAAAATCAATGTCCTCATCGCAATTACATTCCCTGGGAGGGGCAGCTGATAAACACGATAAAAAAAATATAAAACATTATGGCATGTAAGATAGTGATAAATGTTAAGTGGAGAAAACAAAGCTGGGAAAACAAACATGAAGTATTGGGTATGGAGGGAAACGAGAAACATTAAACAGGGTGGCTGGAGACATCCTTGTTGCAAAAGGGAATTTTGAGTAAAGACTTGAAGGAGGCAGGGGAGCAAGCAGTGGGGACAAGAATGATAGAGGCAGAGGGAACAGCAAGTGCAAAGGCACTGAGGTGGGCGCATACTTGGACTACTTGGTGAACAGGAGAAAGGCCACTGTGGCTAGAGTGGAGTGCGGAGGGGCGAGGCACAGCAGTTCAAGTCAGAGAGGTTCAAAGGAGCCATATCAAGCTGCAACTTGTGAGTGGTAGTATGGACTTTGGTTTTCACCCTGTGATATGGGAAGCCACAGGAAAGTTTTTATTGAGAAGTGATAGGATCTAATTTATGTTTCAACCGGATCTCTTAGGAAGCTGTGTGGTTAGTAGCCTGAAAAAGGTGACGGCGGGAGTTGGAAGCCGAGAGAGAACACTTAGGAGGAAACTTTCATAGTCTAGGAGAGAGATAATGGTGGCCTAGAAAGGTAAGGGCAGGGGGTGTGGGATCAGTGGTCCCAGAATATTCTGAAGATAGAGCTTACAGGATCTGCTGATAGGAGATGCGGTGTGAAAAAAAATACAAGGAGACAAATAACACCAACATTTTCAACCAAAGTCAATGGAAGGATGGTGCTGCCGTTTAATTACGCTGGGGAGCTGTAGGGGTAGCTGGTCCAGTGCAGAGTACCAGGAGCTCGGTTTTGGCCGGAGAAAGTTTGACATGTGCATTAGACGTTCATGTAGAGTTGTCAGGTAGGCTTCGGAAACATGGGTCCGTGGGCTGCAGTAGAGTTCCTGTCTAGGGATAGAAATTTGGAGTCCTGCTTTTCCTGCTGACACTGGTGGGCTTGGGTTTTATTTCATATGGTGAATTTAAAAATGTCATCTTAAAATTTTTTTCTAGTATGTGACCCTTGAAAGAGGTAGGCCAGATTCTGTGATTTCGCTACTTTAAACATTCAAATGATGTCCCTTTCCACTCAGATTAGAAAGCGAAGTTGGAAGACGGTCTGGTAATGTCTACCAAAGCAAAACTTAGGCCCAGTGATCCTACTCCTAAATATCTATCTACTCAACTGAAGGGCACACTCATGTGTTCCAAAGACACGAGCGAGAATGCTTATAGCAGTATTCTTTCAAAAGGCCCTCAAATTGAAAAACAATCCAAATGTTGGCCAGTGGTAGAATGGAAAGATAAATAGTGGTTTATTTATACAGTGTGATACTACATAGCAATGGAAAAATGAACCATGACTATGCACAACAACATCGAGAAATCTCACAAACATAACATTGAGTGAATAAATCCAGACACCAAAGGGTCATACTGTATATATGAATCCATTTGCATGAAGTTCAAAAACAGGCAGAATTAATCTACGGTAATAGACATTGAACTTGTGGTCATCCTTGGGGGGATAAAGACAGAGGAGGCAGGGAGAGGCTACAGGGTTGCTGGGAAGGTTCTATAGCTCAGTCAGGATTAAATAGGTGGGTCCAGTTGGTGAAAATTCAGAGTTATACATTTATGATATGTGTGCTCTTCTCTACATGTGTTATATTTCCATAAAAATCTTACACGAAGTCCTTATCTAAAAAGCCCTATGTGACAATGCCACTCCTTCACCCCAACCTTCATTTCTGGCTGAACCCCAACTTTTGCTCACTCCACTCTTAGGACAATTTTCTCTTTATTGTTCAACATATCATTGTTGGTTGTTCCTCCCTTGAGGATTTTGCACTTCCAGCTCTATCTGTTCCCAGATATCCCCACAGTCCACCCCCTCAGGTCTCTGCTTGAACTTCCTCTTATCAGAGAAATGCCCCCCTGTGAAATTTATGTGAAATAACTTCCCTACCACTCCTGTCCCTTACCCTTCTTTATTTTTCCTAACCATTTTTTCACTGTTTTACATATTATGAATTTATTTGTTCATTTATTTATTGTCTCTCGTACAGAATCTAAGCTTCATGAAAATAGATACTTTGTTTATTGCTGTATCTCTAGTGCCTGAATTGGGACCTGGCACATAGTAGTTGCTCAGTAAATATTTACTTGATGAATGAATGATTGCAATATACAGCAGCAAATAAGACAGACATGGTTCCTGCTTTTATGGAGAAAAGAATGCTTAGATCTTTAAAAGGTGTATAGGGGAAGCCGGGATGGCTCAGTGGGTTAAATGCTCACTTTGCAGTGCCGGGGACCGAGGATCGAATCCCGGTCCCGGCCTGTGCGGACCCATATGCTGAACTGGGGAGTTCCCCCAGTTCAGTTCTCTCTCTGTCTCTGTATCTCTCTCTGTCTCTCTGTCAAAAAAAAAAAAATATATATTAAAAAAAAAAGGTG
>PVKE010050449.1:0-10948 GCA_004027555.1 Craseonycteris thonglongyai
TGGAAATGACACATCAATTTCACTGAGTTCTCTTGAAAGAAAAAGCCTTTCATATTAGTGGAATGAGGAATGACATTGACACAGATTTCTAAGATTATAAGAGATTACCCTCTGATATGGGACTTGGGTGTTCTGTGTTGGTTACAATCCCAGATTCACAAAGGATGTGCCTTCACTGCTGTCCAACATTTGGGCTACACTGATAGAAAATCTGACATGCACTGGTGTGCATCTCTAATAGAGGTGCAATAGTGGCCATGATGTCTGAAAAATTACATGTTTACCTTCTCAACTCTGCCTTTCTTTTGGCCACCTGGAAGCAGCTGATTTAGAGCATTGCGTTCTGAACTCAGTCAGAAGACCACACTTAAATTCCCATGTTGCATGACTTAAATGCTGTATCATCACTTCATTTCTCTTATTATTTTGAGAGAATAATCACAACTGGTGGGGTTATTATGGCATGAGCTTAGTTGTTCAGGATGAGTGTCCTGGAAAATGACAAGTAGGATGTGAATGTAGTGGTGTATAATTCTCAAGAGTCTCGCTGACAATTCTTGGTGCCGTTAAGTGAATAGCAGAGAAAAAACAAACGTTTGGCTACTGAAGATGGTAATAAGAACAAAAAGACTAAAGGAGGTAATGACCCTGATAGAGCCATGTCTGAGGGTTCTCGCTCACCTGAGGAGTTAGGTCTTGGTTGACTAGGATTCTGGTGATAGGAGTGCTCAGGGAGTTGTAGAGGGAAGTGGCTAAGATTGTGGATGAAATGTCAGAAAATTGGATCAGAATTCTGGGATTGAATCCAAGACACAATATTGACCTCGTTCTGGCCAGGATTCATGACTGGGAGAGCATTGACCTCCTTCAAAGCCTCCCAACCAATGAGTTTGTAACTATAATCTTACCTGTGAGAGTCAGGAGTAAAATTTTGGGAGGTATCATTAGAATATTTTAGGGTAAATGAGCACAACTTAGACCAGAAACCTGCAAAGAACTAGACCCAGTACCCCCTGCACCTTTCTTTGTAGCATTAGATCTAACAAAATCAGCCAGTAGGTCATTTCAGAGACCAGGACTATGAGAGAGATGCAGTAATTTATTTCTTGACCCAGATTCACTGGACAGACCTTATGTCCTCAGGACTGTTTCTGTTTCTCACTGCAGTTTGTCACCCATTGTCCTCATCTCTCTGCTCATATGGCCTGTTGGCCTTAGTTGTCTAGAGCCCTAGGCTTGGACTAAGTACCCCTGCTGTGCTTGGAGGAAGGCAGGCCGGACTGTGGTCAAGCTGGTTGGCTTGGTTGGAGACTAGAAAGCAGTGTCTCCATAGCATCTTGTCCCCTAACTCAGGATTGTTCTTCAGAAAGATGAAAGTCAAGGAAGGAGCACATAATACGATCCATGAATGATGTGAGGTGGACTTGTACATCTGTAAACTGTCTAATTGTTACCAACCAATGTAACCTCATCAAATTTAACAATAAATTAAAAATAAATAAATAAATAAATAAATAAATAAATAATATGTATATTAAATAAATAAATAAATAAATAAATAAAATTTTTTTTTAATACAAAAAAAAAAAGAAGGAGCATCTCAGCTCTAGCTTATTGGGTGATTTCTTTGCTTGTATTTCGGTTTTTATGTAGAAAGTTGGGGTGGAGTATCTTTTGACCTGCAGGACTGGGAAATTGCTTCTACTTGGGTAACTTTATTCCCACAAAAGTTCTGAATTGAGTAAACAAAGTCTGTGGATCGGAGAGAAAAAATAGACAGAGAATGAGGAAACAACTGCAGAGATTGTGTTACCACAGTTTTCACTTCATTCCTGCCTGTGCCCAAACCACGGCCATGGGGTGGGCATCCGTGAGGCAAAGAGAGAAATTATGTAAACACAGTGCCTTCATTCTTCCTGACTTGACACATTGTCATTTCATCTGTTGTTAATGACCAAGTCAGAAACAATCCAGTCTTTTTATGAAGGTTAGAAGAACAAGGCCTTATGTTTTCATGATGAAGGTCATGCTGTCCTACTTTGAGCTCTGGTCAGCCAGAAGGCTACAAATTGGCCCAAGCCCTGGGTGTGCCATGGCCACAAATGAGAGTGGCTTCTGGCTTCTGTACTCTTCACTCTGACTGGAGCAATATCCATGGATGTGACATGCCCTCTTCTCCACATAACCACCTAACCCCTGTTCAGTTCTGTGACTGATGCCTAAAACAGCACAGTTTCTGCAGCAGTATCTGCTGCGGAGCCCAGGTCACCTGCTGGTGTCCCTTCCTCCAGTGACTGTGCAAACTGATATATGCCTCATTCCCCTCAGCCCACACACCAATTGTCAGAACCCCAGCTTGTAATTCAGTCTGGCCTGGGCAGCAAACTTATCGTATTGCTGCCTCTCTTCTCATTCCATTCCACCACAAGTGGACAGCAATCTTAATGCCATTCCTGTGATGGGCAGTCTAATAATTGGCCTACTACACAATAAGAAGTTAGGGTGGTGGTCCAGTCACTCCCTTTAATAGATGAGCACTCATCTGTAGCCCTTATTATTATAATTATTGAAAATTCATTCAGTTATAGAAAGCTAGAGGCATGCCTTATTCATTTGCAGGGCTACTATGCAACTGCTACAATAATTAAATATATCTTCTATGCAGCAAAGGAAAAATAAGTTGCTAAACCACCAATGATAGAGACCAAAACATCACCAATCAAATGTGCATTAGCATTCTTGCATATGCAAGGAACGGGTCTGATTTGTTTGGACTGGGGCTGCAGGACAGTTCAGGAGGACTTTGAACACTTATTAGTTTAATACTTTGCAGTGAACATTAGGTAAGTATTAATTCTATGAGTTTTGTACTACTAATAGGAAGATAGAGATCTTTTTTAACCCTGAGTTGTATGTTGATCAGGGC
Organism: Craseonycteris thonglongyai; assembly: GCA_004027555.1. Lineage (NCBI taxonomy): Eukaryota > Metazoa > Chordata > Mammalia > Chiroptera > Craseonycteridae > Craseonycteris > Craseonycteris thonglongyai. Next base: position 2,927 of record PVKE010050449.1, read on the forward strand.
TCAAGCTCATTTAGAGTATAGGCATTACTTTGAACAGCCTTGTTCCCCCAAGATCTACCCTCTTCCTTTATCATCCTGTAGTTTTCTGCACCCCTGATGGGAAAAGTCTGCAGAAATTGTTTCTTCTCACTTTCTTTCCTGGCCCACAAGAGCACCTAAATTATGGCAACCTTCACCTCAAACACCTAGCCAAGCCCAAGCTGGTGGAGAAGGCCTTCACATGGGGCACTGCTTGTCATAATGTGCCTATGGAGACTGACCAAGCTCACCACGTGGCCATAAACATCATGAAGTTTAGTGGTCTCCCCCAGTATGATGTTGCTGCATGGGCTGAGCTATGGGTTGCTGAGGCCTGAGTGTGCTTTGGTTTGCAGAACCAAGTCAACCAAGCCATGGAGGAGAATGTGCAGCTGCACCATTGCACACAGAAGCTGAAACATCTAATCAGCCAGCCCTGAGGATATAGAGGCATCACAAGGGAAGGAGTGCAGTTTGGTGGATGGATTGTTTCGGCAGATAAGCCCTATTCACTTTCCCTTCCTCCTCACAGGAAAACATAGGGCGCACCTCCTGAGAGCTGGACTGAGGGATCATTCTTGGAAGTAGCAGTCTATTAGCTGGCTGGCTCAAAATAAAGCAAAAATGAAGGTAGAGGCCCTGACAATGTCCATAGGTGGGGATGGGTGCACGGGTGTGGGTGCTCTGTTCCTCTCTCTTCAGGTGAAGCTCTGAAAGCTGGATGAGCGGGTGTTACCCCTGGTGGGTAAAAATAACATGGATGCAGATTTCTTTGGAGCTGTCCAGAGCCTTGCTGTTATGTCTACCACAGCTTCCTCTCACCCTCAGGAGACTGGCACTGCTGATAGACATATTGGTAAATAGAGCTCTCTGGCCAGCAGGTGGTTGGATAACAAAATTTGAGGCTGGCACATTTCTCAGAGTTGTGCCTTCTTCTCTCTCAAGATCCTGGGGAGATGAGCATGGCTCAACACATGCACCCCAGTCAGGAAGAGAACCTGCCGGGACTGGACACCCCAGAGGGTCCCACTGCTCAGAAGACCATGCAGATGCATCGAGAAGAGACCCTACAGGAGCTCTCAAATGCAGGCAACAAACCCTGCATGCCCTTCTTATACAGGGGACATGACATTATTATAAACATTTGATGAACTGACTACAAATAAAGCCTGCAGCACCCCTTCTGCTTTTCTTCACACCCTCATCCCTGTTACTATGTTCTAGTCCTAATACCTATTTATTTCCTAATCACTAATTAGGTCTCCTAAGTATGACACTCCACCCTCCAACTTCTCCTTTTTTCTCACTGACCCTATCCCACCTTGTATTGGATTTCTATTCTAAATATATTGTAAGTAAAAATCGTGATATTTTGTTATATAGCCTGAACATCTAATACTCTCTCTCTCTCCCTCTCTCTCACTCTCTCTCTCTCTCTCTGTTTATCTTCATTCTTTACTTCACCTCCAGAAAAAAATTGGTTGTTTTTCACGCTTTTTTTACTAGCACTTTCGTTATTTTTATCTTTATGTGGCAAAGATGTTGGCCTATTCAGCAGTCGGGCCTGTCTTGTTGGAAGTTTTAGCTGGGTGCCTTCTCTGGGAGGCTGTGTGTGTATTTGGGCACAGCCTTCTAATGCTGTTGTGACAGTGCATGGTAACAACACTTTCTGTAATCTGGATTAAGAATCAAGGCCCCAAAGTTATGTAAAATCCTGAGATTACAGGGTGTTGTTACTCTGCCTCCAGAGTGAGCTATTGCAAAAATCCTTTCCTCCTCATTAGTGAGAATCTCCAGGTCCTCTTGTTCTTCTGTTATTTTAAACTTCTTCTCCTCTCAACTGGTGTAAGAAAGTGAGGGGTAAGAAGGCTGTATGTGGGATTATCTACAGAGAGACTAAAAAATATATATACACACAATTAAAAACAAGACAAGACACTAATTTGTCTAACTCGATATATACCATTGACAAAAGATGAATACAAGTCTCATTTGACATCTGCAATTATATGATTTGCTAAAAGTGGATACCATCAGCATTGAAATGTGTATGCATCTTACTTGGTACCCCCGGTACTTCTTGCTTCATAATATAGAGGAATAAAAATATTTGGGTCTGTTATTGAACCTTTAATTGTCACAGGGTAAGGATCCTGCTACTTGCTGCTTGTGGCCAATACTCAAAACAAGTTTGGTGGAAAGTAAAGCAGGTTTATTCAAAATGCCAGCAATTTGGGAGGAAGGGGAGCTCTTGTCCAAATCCCTGTCCTTCGTCCTAACACAGCCAGTTTGTATAGGACATAAGCAGAGGCAGAACTAAAGGAAAAGGGGTGGTGGTGGAGGTGGTCTTAGGGAAATAGTTTGAAGATGGAGATCCTTGGTTGTTGACAAACCTGGTGTCCAGAGGCTGCTACTTGAAGGTCAGAGGCAGTAACTTCAAATTAATGCAGATTACTGAGGCAGCCTGTGATCCTGTGGGGAAAGATTGTAAAGGCTTGTTGTCTTGTACATTAGCAAGGCTGACATTTGGTTTGTAAAGTAAACAGAGTCATTGAATGAATGATTACAATGATGAAAGCTGACAGGAGGGAAGCAAAGAAATAAAACTTTTAAGCTAAATTGCATTGTCAACCAAATGCAGTTTTGAGGGTTAAATCCCCACAATAGTATAATAAGCCACCCTTACACTCTCCACTGTCATTTGCTCATTCTATGTCTAAAAATCAGATGAGAGAGAAACAGCCACATTTGCCTTTTTTAAAGTAATTTAAAATAATCTGAAAACTGAGGGATGTGGGACCAAGACCACTCTGGCTCCTTCCTGCAAAGAGTGGGCACTGTTTGTGCTTTTTCATTATGATGGGGACAAAGCTGTTTAGAGCAAATCCTGCAGTCAGAGAGGCATTGACTCTAGCTGAAACTTAAGAGAATTTTTACAAAGATACTAGTTTCCCATTCTGCCAGCAGGAGCCTATGGAAAAGGAAGAGCCAAAAGGACAGGAAACACAGTGGTGACTGGCTCTGGTTGTGAAAACAGAAGGATTCAGTGGGAACCCCAAGGAGCAGGCTCAACGGATGGCAAGAAAGAGTCATCTCCACAGTCTGTAGTCAGGCATCATCTCCTATCCATTTTGGGGAACTGACTTGCTCATCTGTTTGAAGAGGACCTCAGAAGAAACAGCAGTGATGGATGTATTATTGCTGGAGGAGTTTTCTGGAGACTCACATATGACAGGTTTGCTTTAGGGAAGTGGACCCAGCTATTGACTCTCTGCAGCTCAGCAGCAGTGTGTGTGCTAACTGCATAAGGCCACTGCTATTAAGAATTAACTGGTATATCAGCAACTCATATCTCTGGGGTCCCCGTGACATTTGGCTTTGCAGGGTTTCATGAACAGAGGGTCAGCCTGTAGGTGTGCCAGTCCTCATATTGCCTCAGTGCCTGCTGAACCTTTCTCAAGTGCACATGAGAAGTAACAGAACTGAGGTAAGAGTCTACAAGCAGATCAGCCATAAGCAGACAGAAGAAGTGGCCTCCATGGAGCAATTCCTAAGGGCTCCCTGGGAGCAGCATGACGAAGCAGGAAGGATGCGCAGCATCAGAGCCGGGGCAGAAGGTCTTCTAGAAAAAAACTCCCCTCAAGTCTTTTTGAAGTTAGATTGGCTCATTTACTTTCTTCTAAGTACAGGCCACTGGCAAAAAAACAGACAGTATGAACCCACTCTTGGGTCTTTGTTTGTCTCCACAACCAAGAAGGTTTTAGAAGAAACAGGTCCAAAGTGAGCGTTTAAAACAAAGTGGTTCCCACATGAAGCAATTTTAACAGAATTTCCTGCCAGGTCCCAGGTCCCCTGCAGTCCCTCCCCTGTGACAAAAAAATCACCTTCTTCGGGGAGCTGCTGAAGACCTCCTTCTCAGTCAAGTCAGTCACGGTAATTTTTGGGGGCACAGCCATTCATGGGGACCCAGCCATCTGTGGGGGCACAGCCATTTGTGGGGACACAGACATTGGTGGGGACACAGCCATTTTTGAGGACACAACCATTTGTGGGGAGTGTATTGGTTTTTTTTCTTGTCAGTACAGAGAATACCTCCTCTTCTGGTGCCCACTTTATTTGCGATGGCTGCAGGGTGTTTTGAAAGATCAGGACCTTCTAACTCCAGAGGTCTGGGCCACCCCTCTCCCCAGGAGCAGCCTACTTTATCCAGCACTTTTCTTCTAGGGTCCCAGGGTGACCCTGAGGTGGCTTTGTTCTTGGCCTGTCCTAAACTTCAGCCAAAGGTCTGGCCTGTTTCTAACTGCAGTCAAACGTCTAGCGTGTCACTAACTGCAGTCAAAGGTCTGGCCTGTCCCTGGTCCTGTCTCAGGTCTCACTGCTTCCTGTACCTCAGGGTTCCTGTCTGGGCCGTTAAAGACCTGAAACCACTTCCCTGATCTTTAGAATCTGAGCCACCTTCTCGGGGTTGCAACAGTGGGTTAGAGTTACTAAGGCTGCTGCCAAGTTTGGAAACCATCAGGCCAATTTTCTTCCATTGGCTACTCCCTGCCATTGACAAGGGCACTAGCTGTCCTGAAATAGAAAGTTTCCATAATTATTAGCAAAACTGCATTCTTGTTATTGTGGAGGTCTACTTTTCTTAGATAATTAAGGACCTAATTATGCCAATATAAAGCAAAGTAGAATATTCTGAGTTACCACAGAATCTTTGCTTCTTCAGGGAGAAAACATTTTCCATAGTATCAGGAGCAGGCCAGTTGTTTAAAAACTGTCTTATTTAGGATTTCAGTGTTGTTTAGCTTAACCACATGCAGAATTTTTCTATGAATTGTATTTCCCCACAAAAAATTTTTACAGCTCTTCTGGTCCTTAGTTTGTCTCTTTACTAATTCAGAAATAACAAGTTTGGTTATTCGTCTACCTTGTGATGAACTACAGTTTTTCAATTTCTTTAAAAATGTATTTGTAGATATTAAAATTTTCTTCTCTGAAAACACCTAATTTCCTTTCATATTAATTGAATCCATTACCCCCAAAACTTAATTCTTACTGCCAACCAAAAAGCAAGCAATTGGCAACATTGGTAAATCTGCAAAGGCATTTTACAACCTTTAGAAGCATAGACTCATAAGCAATATACAATTCTTTTATTTTTTTGTTTTACTTATTTATTTGTTTCTTGGCAGAGAGAGATAGAGATACAGAGAGAGAGACAGAGAGAGAACTGAACTGGGGAAACTCCCCAGTTCAGCATATGTTTTCGCACTTGCCAGGGCCGGGATCCTCGGTCCCTGGTGCTGCAAAGTGAGCGCTTAACCCACTGAGCCATCCCAGCTTCCCTTATATAATTCTTTTGAGAATCATATTTTCAATTAAGTACAAGACATTTATTCATCGATCTTACCTTTCAGCTTTTCTGTAACAAGAAAACCAAAATTAGGTAAACTCATACCTATCCAACAATATTTCAGTTTTTCATTAATTTGAACTATCTATAATCTAGATGTAATTATGTTCATCATTTAACCCAACCTCCTGGTTATTAAATGAGGAGTCACTTGCAGTTGATAAGTGAGGAATGGCCAGAAGTAGTACAGGGAGGATGGCCCTGCTACCATAAAGTGAGAGTGGCCTGGCTTTACTAAAGCAAGGAATGACCAGCAGTCATTAAACAAGTAGTGCCTGCCAGTTGTGAAACAAAAAAATACTGGCAGTTTTAAGAGGAGGACTCACATACTTTTTTAAAGAAAACTAAGATCAAAAATTGTAAAACTTGGATTAACTGGCAGTTGTTAAAGGAGGAATGCCTGTTAAACAAGGAATGCTGGTGGTTTTCAAATGAGGAATTCCTGCCTGTTGTTCAAGGAGAAATACAAGCAGTTGTTAAATGAGTAATTCTTGACAGTCGTTAAACGAGGAATGCTTGCCGGTCCTTAAGTGAGGAATGGCTGGCAGTTATTAAATGAGGTATGTCTTCTCAGTCATTAAGCTAGGATGGCCCAGCAGTCATTAATCATGGATAGCCCAGTTGTTGTTAATCAGGGATGGCCCAGCTGTTGATAATCAGGGACAAGCCAGCTTTTGTTAATCAGGGACAGCCCTGCTGTTAATTAGAAATGCCCAGCGGTGGTTAAGTGAGGATGGCCCAGCTATTATTAATCAGGGATGTCCAGTGGTCATTAAGCGAGGATGGCCCAGCTGTTGTAAATCAGGGACAGAGGGACCAGCTGTCAATCAGGGATGGCTAGAAGTCCTTAATGGAGGACTTTCCTGCCAGTCATTAAACTAAGAATGCCAGCAGTCATTAAACAAGAAATACAGCTGGTAGTTAAACAAAGAATTCCTGGTGGTCATTAAAGGAGGAATTTCTTCTGGTCATTAAAAGAGGAATTCAGGCTGTTGTTAAATGAGAAATTTTAGTGCTCATTAAACGAGATATTTTGTCCATTGTTAAACGTGGAAACCCTGGTGACTGTTAAACAATGAATTCCTGAAGGTCTTTAAATTAGCTATGCAGCTGTGAGGGACGGTCATCTGTTGTTAATCAGGAACGCCGAGCGGTCATTAAGCTAGGAAGGCCCAGCTGTTTATAATCAGGGACGGCCCAACTGTGGTTAATCTGGATGACCTAGCTATTACTCAGGGATGTGTAATGGTCTTTAAGCAAGGACGGCCCAGCTGTTGTTAATCAGGGATGGATCAGCTGTTACTCAGGGATGGCCCAGCTGTTATTAGTCAGGGACGCCCAGTGGTTCTTAAGCGAGGACAGCCCAGTTGTTAATCAGGGATGGCCCAACTGTTAATCAACACTGGCCCAGCTGTGAATCAGTGATGGTCCAGCTGTTATTCAGGGACACTCAGGGATAATTAAGTGAGGACAACTGAGCTATTGTTAGTAAATGACAGACCAGCTGTTAATCAGGGTTGGCCCAGCTGTTAATCAGGGAAGCCCAATGGTCATTAAGAGAGGGCAGCCCAGCTGTTGTTAATAAGGGACAAATCAGCTGTTACTCAGTGATGGCCAAGCTGTTATTAGTCAGGGATGCATAGTGGTCGTTAAGAGAGGATGGCCAGCTGTTGTTAATCACAGAAGCCCAGTTGTCAATAAGCGAGGGCGTCCTGCCTGAATGCTGGTGGTCATTAAACAACAAATGATGGCTGTCGTTAAATGAGGACCGCCAGTGGTCATTAAATGAGGAATACCGGCGGTCAAAATTAAGAATTCCTGCCAGTCATTAAACGAGGAATGCCCGCTGCTCTTTAAAGATATATTCTTATTGTTTTTTTTTGTTTGTTTGTTTTATTTATTTATTTATTTATTTTTGACAGAGAGAGAGAGAGAGAGAGAGAGAGAGTGATACAGAGACAGAGAGAGAACTGAACTGGGGGAGCTCCCAGTTCAGCATATGGTTCCGCACGGGCCGTGGCTGGGATTCGATCCCCGGTCCCTGGCACTGCAAAGTGAGCGCTTAACCCACTGAGCCATCCTGGCTTCCCGTATTGTTATTATTTTTGACACAGAGAGAGAGAGAGAGAGAGAGAGACAGCTACAGAGATAAAGGGGATGGTCCTGGACAGTCTCCATAGTTGTACATCATTGGCTTTTCCACATAGTTTCATTCCACAGGTGGGCATGAGGCTGTACAGAACAGGAACTGGGCCGGGTTCTCACCCCAGTGAGAACTGAACTGGGGGCACTCTCCAGTTCAGCATATGGGTCCGCATGGGCTGGCGCCAGGATTTGATCCTCGGTCCCCAGGACTTCAAATTGAGTGCTTAACCCACTGAGCCATCTTGGCTTTCCCAACCCACTGCTCTTTAAATGAGAAATGGCCTGCAGGGTTAAAGTAGGTATGGATTCAAGGTGGTTAAGTGTGAATGGCCCAGCTGTTGTTAATAAGGGACGGCCCAGCTATTGTTAATCAGAGATGGCACAGCTGTTTTTAATCAGGGACAGCTCAGCTATTGATAATCAGAAACACACCAGCTCTTGTTAATCAGAGA
>PVKE010050450.1:0-10944 GCA_004027555.1 Craseonycteris thonglongyai
GACTAGTGAATTTTTTTTTAGTAATGTATTCTCTTCCTGTATAATTTTATCTTGAATTTTTATATATAGATTCATATATTTATTTAAATCTTTCAAATACAGGATATTATTTTAACATGGATTTTTTTTCTAAATACTAGTTTTTATTTACATATATAATACATGGATGCTTTGCAACATTAAACTAAACCAAAAATAATTTATTATTAAAGTAGTGAAATTTTTAAAATAAAATGACTATAGTACAAATTCTCATCTTTGTTATATTTTTATATTACTAAGTATTTGCATATATTTTCAATTCCTATAATGATATATATAAATACAGTAGTATATAAATTAGTATGCATATTATTAATGTTTTGTTATTCAAGTGGTTTAAAGTAGCAGTTCCCAACCTTTTTTGCACCAGAGAACAGTTTCATGGAAGACAATTTTTTTCCATAGACCTGGGTGGGTGGAAGTCAAGACAGCTTAGGGATGATTCCAGTGCCAGACATGGCTTGTCACTTACTACTCACTGATAGGGTTTTGATATGAGTCTGCAAGTCATTTATTATGGTCTCTGTGCAGTCAAACCTCTCTGCTAATGTTAATCTGTATTTGCAGCCACTCCCCAGCACTAGCATCACTGCCTCGGCTCCACCTCAGGTTATCAGGCATTAGATTCTTATAAGGAGTACAACCTAGATTCCTTGCATGCGCAGTTTGCAGTAGGGTTCACACTCCTATGAGAATCTAATGCTGCTGGTGGTTTGACAGGAAGTAGAGTTCAGGCAGTAATGCAAGTGATGGGGAGCAGCTGTAAATACAGATGAAGTTTTGTTGGATTGCCACTCACTTACTGTTGTGTGGCCTGGGGATTGGGGAACCCTGGCTTAAAGAATGATGGCTATTGTTAATTTCTTTTAATGTTATTTTTATTTTTTAATTTAAACAATGTCATACATTTTTTGTTTTTCTGAAGTTTCTTCTTGATAAAAAAAAAAAATAGAGTAGACTCAGTGTGGCACCATTTGCAATCTTAGGATAAAAACTATCTTTTAAGTTAATGCCCAATATTACAGCATTTGTGTAGTCCACAGTTGGTAGAACCCTTTCCATGACTATTACAGACTGAATGTTTGTATCTCCCCTAAATTTCATGTGTTGAAGCTCTAACTCCCACTATTTGGAGATGGGGCCTTTGGGAGGTAATTAGGGTTAGATGAAGTCCTGAGGAGAGAGGGCTCATAATGGGGTAGTGCCTTTATAAGAAGAGAATCAAGAACCCTTTGTGGCTCTTTGCCCTGTGAGGACATGGAGAGCAGGTAGGTGTCTGCAAGCCAGGAAGTGGACTCTCACTAGTAACTGAATAGGTCAGCACCTTCATCTTGGAATTCTCAGCCTCCAGAACTGTGAGAAAGGAGTGTTGCTTGTTGAAGCCATTCCATCTATGAGATTCCTTTATAGCATCCAGAGCTGACTAGTAGAATATTTAAGTCAGAATCAATTCCCACCTTTTGGAATGCTCTATTATGTATTAAAAATCGTGAGTTAATGTCAAATGTATAAATTATGGTTCCTGGGTCTCAGTTCTCAATTTATTCTGAAAAACAATAAAAACACTGTTTTCAATTAGAGAGCACTTAGGTGCCTTGTGTGTGGTATGTATTCAATAAGTGAGGGAGGGTCACTGGGCCTTTCAAAGCCAAACCAAGCTTCATGTGGTGAACCTTTGTATGTTGAGTAGGAGACTGACATGGTGAGTGTGATATTTTAAGAGGTATAAACTATTTTGTTTGTCTTAACTGTTAGTTCAATAGAAATGAAATCAGATTTCCCAGGCAATGTGACTAGCATTCACAGGGGTTCATTCATTTCCAGTTGAAAAGTTTTTTTTTTATAATTTTTTTTTTTCTGTTTTAGAAATTCATCACTTTTCTTCATTTCTTGGGAAGGAAATATAATGTGAATTCCCCTGAACTTGTTGGCACCAAAGGACCATGAGTTAGATACTGTTGTATGGGTTATAAAATGATATCTACATTGCTGCATGTATGTAATGGATTTTAAAAATCTATATTTTAATTTTATGACCTTCTATGCTGTGGTATTTATTTGTGAAGAACATGTTGCATTTTCAGGCAGTCTGCTTTTGAAATGGCTGGCTGAGGGCAAAGATAAGTTCAGGGACCAATGACTGTTTCACCTGATATACATATCTATTTTTTGTTCTCTTGTATTTATAGTTACCTTTTCACCTGTCGCCTTCATCTTTTTCTATATTCCTGTACTTTAAAAAGATGATTCCCATGTAAATATTCAGAATTGGCAGTACAGGGGCATGAATATACTTTGGTTGAATGGAGTCTAAAATCTGATTCCATTACATACTAATTGATAACATGTTCTAAGCACTTAGTGCATGCATATTCCAGAGACAGTTTTATGTATCATCTTATTTAATCCTCAGAACAACTGTATACGGTAGGTACTATTACTAATCACCACTTTATAGTTGAAGAAGTAGAGAGATTGAGAGACTAATTAACCAGCAAGAAATAGTAGCACTAAGATCTAAGCCCAAATTTAACATCAAACACTATTGCAAAATGCTTAGTAAATACTTAATAAAATGGAAGTTGTAAGATTTAGGACTGTCAGAGATTCCTTTCTTCAATTGTTTATTAAGTGTAATGAGTTAGCTATTGTGCATGAAGTCACTGTATAAAGCTAGTAAATGAAAAAAAAAAGTAATATAAATTATTTCTGAAGGTAGACCAACCTAAGGGAAAAGGAACCTGAGTCATGGCATAGCATAGAAGAAAAGCATTGTTTTTGTTGTTGTTGTTCGTTTGTTTGTTTTCTTAAAGAAGAGCATTTTAAAAAGATTACAAAATATGAAAATATCTGATCAGGATTGATTGCCATGGATTTCTAAGGTTTTATTTATTTATTTATAAGAGTTATTTTATTGTTTGAGAGAAGAGAGAGAGAGAGAGAGAGAGAGAGAGAGAGAGAGAGAGAGAGAGAAGGGGGAGAGGTCCCAGAGCCATTTCCATAGTTGTACATCATTAGTTGTGACATGGTTTCATGGTTTCATTCCACAGAGGTAGATGTGGGGCCATGCGGGGTGGGGACCAAACCAGGGGCTGCCCACGGAGGCAAGAACCTTCATGCTGATGCTGGAGGTTACCAGTTGTGCCACAGTTCAGCATATGGGTTTGCATGGGCCAGGGCTGGGAACTGAACCCCGGACCTTGTGATTGCCAGGCAAATAAATGCTCAACCACTGAACTATCCCAGCATCCCCGCAATCTAAGGTTTTAGACCTTGAATTTGTTTATATCTCAAGTATGGACCTGGAGTGCAAAATTCTTTTCTCTTCTGCTCTCAACCCAGCAGGAGACTGACCATATCAGTCTGAGCTTATCCAGGAACCGAAGGGGTTCCCCCCTCCATGTGATTCCTATAGAAGTTCAAGCCATGCAGTACCGAGGGTTGGTGGCCTTGGAGGAAGATCTGATAGAAGGGGAGGCAGAAACAGATATTAATAACAAAACTTTGGACCAAAATCCGTGTTCAAAGAAACAAACAAAAAAGGAATCTATTCTGTCTTAACTGCCCAAGGACTACAAAAAGAAAATTGACACCTTTTAAAATTTCCTATTAAGTTCCACTTCCATAATTCTTATGCTCTTGTGAGGAAAAACATAAAACATGTTTAATCTTAGTTGATGTTGGCATGGCTTTCAACAAGCAAATATTACATGTATTAAGACTTGATTTGTGTACTAGTATTGTAATTTTCCAAGTAAAGTGTCCATAAAGGCCACTTTATGATTTTTCCTAGTAAATGAGGCAAGCCATTCTTAAGATCTTCCACAAATATCTAGCCATCTAAAATAGATGAATTCTTCTGCCCGTACAACCAAGCTAGCTATTAGAGGGTGGTTGAGGGTGTACTCCTCTTAGGATATCACAGTCTTCAAACTGAAATCTCAAATGTTCTCAGTAAGATAAACCTGAGATCAGGGGCTTATGTAGGAAAGTGCTATTCACCCCGTAAACAAACCCAAAACAAATGGGTACTGCTGGCCATATTTTGCCTTTCTGACATTTCCTTAGGCTTCTACAAGAACCTCCCCTTTCTCCCTCACCCTATTAAGACCATTTAAATGTGTATTAAGCAACTGCAGCATACTAACTAAAAAGTTTAGGCAAAAACCAAAATAAAAAAAATTTTCTAACATACTTCCTTAAGTTCACCCTACGCTATCACGGACATAGCAAAGGATGCGATTGAGATTTGGGGCTTGTAAGCATGAGACTGTTAAACTAGTAAGTACTGAAAAATTCAGTTCTCTGTTGATTAACATTTGTTAGATTGTTGTCTAAATGAAGTAACAAATACTGATCAAAAGCATTAATCAATGGGTATTTCTGTTTTCCTGTTAGCTGAGAATATTTATTGAGGAAAAATAAAAGGGCAGTATGATTCAATGTTTTATCAAAATCAAGATTATTTCTGCCCAGTTTTCAGAACAGAGAAAATTATAGTTTTTTGTTTCTTACTTTTTTTTTTTAACTTGATGCAGTGGAAAATAGGAGATGACTTCTAGAGGACTCAGTATAAGCCATCAAAGACAAAATTTAGGGATATTTAAATAAGACAAAATATAATTGATCAACTTTAGCCTGTTGATGTTTAGCCAATCTAAAATGACAGTGTATGTGTATTATTTTAATGGCTCAGGATTATAGTAAGTACTGACTAGTATTGAAGAGGGAACATTTGTTTATCATCTAAAATGCAAAGGGGAAGCTGGGATGGCTCAGTGGGTTAAGCGCTCACTTTGCAGCACTGGGGACCCAGGATCGAATCCCGGCCCCTGCCCGTGTGGACCCATGTGCTGAACTGGGGAGTGCCCCCAGTTCAGTTCTCTCTCTGTCTCTGTCTCTCTCTCTGTCAAAAACAATAAAAAAAAATTTTTTAGTGCAAAGAGTAAAGGATGCTTAATGGTGCATTATGTTTGGATAATCAATAATGTGATTTAAAACAAAGCCGTATTTTTAGAAAAAGGATATGTTGTCCAAGTGGCATCCTGCAATTGGAATTCAAGCTCTCAAACAATACTTCAGTTCCAGTATCTTCAGGCTAATACTTAGTGCTTCTATTTGTGAAGGGAGGGGTCTGTGATTGTAGTCAATATATGCTCCTCTTTGTCCTCTGTTAGTACAGAAATACACCCATCTGATGCAGAATTCTAATTTGTATTATATATTGCAGCATAGCAACCACTTCCCAGCAGTGTTGACAGACAACAGAGTGACAACACGTAACCCTGATTTGATCTCTTGTGTAAATGTCTCTAGATCATATTCTATCATTTTCTAAACTGTATAAAATTAGGGCAGTGAAATGTACTCAACTTCTGCTATTCTGCCTCTAGGATCACCAGTACATTTTTATTTTGTTACTGAAAGTGATTGGGAAAGCCAAAAGCCAAATTTTTTGCATGGGAGACAATCTCCCTCTGTGAGTATATCTGAAAGGGTTAACTGGCCTTTTAAAGTGCTCAATTTATCCCTAGAGGGGAACTCCTGACCCTGTTAGGACCTGGCTTTGGTCATTTCTTAGGAAGAATGTAATTTAGAACTCTCCTGCATTACTCTGCCAGCTTCTTAGTTATTGATGATACTGACTTTTAGTTTTAAACAAAGTCTTGCTTTTGTAAATTGTTTTTAACAGCTCCCAAACACTCATGTCTTGTATTTTTATTTTATATCACTTTTCATTTGGGATATTATTATGTCAAATCCTTGGTAACCATTCTCCACAATTCACTTTATTTTTACCCAAGATTCATTACATTCAAGTCACTGCCTTTTTGCAAAAGGTTAACCCAATGTTTTATGTTATGTTATATTTTCTTCATATGCTATGTAAAAGAAAAGTTACTGTGTTAAGCAGCGAATACATTGTCTTCAGAAGACTTATTCTCAAAAGTTACATTACTCTGCTGACATAGATAAATATAATCACATAACATATAGATTATGGAAGTAAAAACTAAAATAAATGCAGTCTTCTTTCTTGCATATTATCCAGTTGTTGTGTTTTTGTTTTGTTTTTAGTTTGTGTTGGCCAAAATGACTACCTTTATAAAATGTCATCTTTTTATTTATCAGTTTGAATTAATATGAGATTGGTAATGAATGATTCAAAGTTAAATAACTATAGAGAAAAAAAACAACTGAATTTATTTTATAATAAGAAAATGTTTTAATTTTTTGTGTAAAAATAAGATTAATTATACTTTAATGTTGGCTCTTATTAATAGGTTGCTTTGGCATTGTTTTTAAAGAAATAAACCATTTAAAACTCATAGCTGTATTATATGTTTGTTGTCCAAAAAACATAGGCATCTGAATAGGTAGATTGAAGAAATACCATGTCCATCATATATAAAAATTACGAAATATAATCATCATTTATTTTGGGCAAATCAAGTAAATCCTAATGATATTTATTGGAGCTAATATATTATGTAGTGAAATCCACTGAATGTAGAATTCAGTAATTATTTATATATTTTTGGTAACAGCTTTATTGAGATGTTATTCACACACCACAAAATGCACCCATATGAAGTATAGAATTCAGAGGCTTTTGAAGTATTCATAGAGTTAGTTGCTCTATTATCATCACCATCAATTTTCATCATACCAAAAATATGGCATATACCCTTTAGCAGCCACTCCCCATTTGTCCTTAATTCCCTAGACCCTGGCAACCAGTCTACTTTCTGTCTGTATATCTTTGCCTTTTCTGGACAATTTATATAAATGGAATTATACAATATGTGGTAATTTATAGCTGGTTTCTCTCAGCATATTTACTATGCAATCTATGATGTTTGTGAATTCCCCAAATTTCTTTCGGTTACTGATCTCTAATTCCCTTCCATTGTGGTTAGACAACAACTTTGTATGATTTTAATGCTTTCAAATTCATTGAGACTTGTTTTGTGGCCTAGTATATGACCTTTCCTAGAGAGTGTTCTGTGCATACTTGAGAAGAATGTGTATTCTGCTGTTGTTGGGTGGAGTGATCTATAGATATCTCTTAGGTCTAAATGTTTTATAGTGCTATTGAAGTCGATTTCTTTTTTGTTATTCTACCTTGAGTATAGGATTCTTGGTTGACAATTTTTTTTTTTTAGTACTTTGAAAATCTCATCCCACTACTTTCTGACATCTGTTTCAGACATTACGTCAGCTGTTGAATGTATTAGGGTTCTCTTGTACACAATGAGTCTTTTTTTTTTTTTCTTGCTGCTCCCATAATTTTCTTTTTGGTATTGACTTTTAGCGTTTTACTACTGTGTCTATGTGTGGGTCTCTTTACATTTATCCTGTTTCACATTTGCCGAGCTTCTGGATGTGTAGTTGAATGTTTTTTCTCTTAAAATCAAATTTAGGAAGTTTTCAGCCATCATTTCTTTTATGTTTTGCTCCTCCCCCCCCTCTCTTTCTGTTACTCCCATTATAGTATTTTGGTGTACTTAATCATGTACCACGTATATTTAAATATTAATTATTATTTTTTTTTCTCTGTGTCCTTTGGATTGCAGAATCTCTCTTGGCCTATCTTTAAGATTGCTGATCTTTCTTCTGTCAATTAAAATTTGTTATTAAGCCCATTTAGCAAATGTTTTCATTTAATTATGGTAGTTTTCAGGTCCAGAATGCCTGTTTTTGTTTTTTTATAATTCTTATCTTTGGATGGACATTCTTTATCAATGGGACATTATTATCATACCTTCCTTATAGTCGCTGCTTTAAAGTTTTTGTTAAATTTGACACTTACACCCTCTGAAATGCAGTTTCTGTTTTCTGCTTTTTTTCCTTATATGGATCCCACAATCTTGTTTCTTTAAATGTCATGAAATATTTTAATTAAAAAACTGAATATTTTAGATAACATAGTCTTATAATTCTGTATACTAGTACCCCCTCCATACCTCAATAATGAGATCTTGTTATTGTTTGATTAGTTTAGGGAAGTCTATTTCCCTCACAGTGAGCACTTGCTTTGGGTGAAGGCTTGGGCATGTATGTGCACACTAACTGTAATGACAGTGGTTTTTAACAGGGCTCTCTATGCCTTTTCCCCTGTTTTCTTTGTTACACTGCCCACCTGTGTTGTTACCATACCTAGCTATTAGTCTTCATTGATTACTGATTGATTCTTTTATTATATTTGACAATGCTTTGGAATACAAATTGCCCCAGTGTGGGACAATTAAATTTGGGTCCTTTGCAGGGGCGGTTTTTGAAGTGAATCTTTGATGTTTCTTGTGACCCCAGGGTAGCTCTTCTTAGCTATTTTTTCCCACTGGTACCCTCTGGTTAACCATCTTCCTTATGACTTTGTTTATTGCTGTCACAAAGCTGCCAGACTCCTCTGATCTGTTTGCCATCAAAATCTTTATTGTTTTTGAGAGTACCCTTAGGCTTGAACTTCCCCACATACTAATTTAAATAAAGTCATATCCTTTGGGGAGAGATGTCTGTTTGTATGGCCTTCCTCTTCCCTTTGGAAAAAATCTCTGAGCCACAGTTCCAGAGCTAGGGGTGGTGATAGGCTGCTTCTGTCAGTGTGACACTCCTCCACTGTGAGCACAGAAGTGGTGTAGGCAGTAACCTCTGATCTCGGTTTGCTCCTCGTTGTGTGCTTACTCCAAACCATGAGTGAGCTGAGATGAGGGAGATCAGGACCCCAGTGCTATTGGCATGCGGCTCCTGAGGTACAGCCTCTGCTGTTAGTGGAGACTATGAAACCAGGGTGCTCCTGACTTCTTACCGGTAGTTGCTCTTTCCTGAAGTTTAGCTGTTCATAGTGGGTGGGTAGGATGGAAACGGATGAGAAATTCTAACAGCCTGCTTCTCCCTGGGAGATACCACAACCTCCAATAGAAGCAAGGGTAGAGGGAGCCCCATGCTTTGCCTACACTCACCTGAGGGAGATTTTCTGTCATGCTGAACTGGGAATGTGGAGAGTGGGGGCAATTGTACTTGGCCCTCACCATTCTAACTAGGTTTTAATAGATTTTTCTTAAATAGATGTTTCTTCATTTTCTGGCTAATATTTAAGGCAATTTCTCGGGACTTTAAGGGATTCTTATTATATTTTTTGAAGTGACACTGATTAGTAAAATTATATAGGTTTCAGGTGTATAATTCTGTAATACATCATCTATGTGTTACATTGTGTCCTTCTTATTTTTATTAATTTTTATCAGTTATGCTTGTTTTTCTGGGGAGTTGATCTACAGAGTTCCTCACACCTCTGTTCTGGAAGTGACCCCTAGTGGTTATATTTTACAGGTTTGCCTAAGACGGGGCTTTATAATTAATTATTTACTGAGTTATTCAGATGCGACATGGTATTATTTACATATGTGGTTAAAAAAAGGTTTTCTATTCTACTTTATACTTCACACAGTCATAGTGAAATATAGACATTATCTTTGGATGTATTTGAATATAAGCCCAATACTCAAGAACTGAGTTTTAATTCACTCCCTCTGCATATTAATTGTGAGAGCTGTAGCAGGTTTTATAACCACTGAATTGATTTGCTCATTCAGAATTTTGAGATAATAGTAGTTGATGTAAGTTAAATTAGATAGTATGTGTGAAAGCAATTTATAAACTAAAAATTTAGAAGTTGGGAGTATTGATATTACAATTTTAAATCAATTCTAAAATACAGTGCCTCTTTGCTGATATCATTCTCATCTAAGAATACATATATAAAATTTATGTTAAAGAGTCAGTTATAGTTCACATGGTTTTTAAATTTATCATATTATGATTAATAAATATTCCTATAAAATCAGCTAGGATATCTCATAATAAATGTTTACTTAAGTTTATTATGACATTATAATAGTTAGGGGAAAACAAGTTTAGTGTATCATTGTGTGGGGGAGAATTTAAAATAAAAATTGATTTTTTAAATGTCAACGTATTTACATATGTTTATACATTGTTTATACTTCAGAGTATCCTGGCTTTAAATCCGCGAAAACAAACTCATGCAACTCTGTGTTCCACTTCGGCCAAGAAATTAGACAAGAGACACTGGAAAAGAAATCCTGATAGGAACTGCTTTGTAAGTACTACTGATACATGATTTGACACTGAAAATGATCTCATTCTACACATTGTACAACAAGATTATGTATACTTAAAAATACAATTAAATATACATAAAGTACAGCTGTGATCTTTTTTTCTTATTTTAAATATTTTATATTAGAATAATCTCCAAGTATGCTTAATTTTACTGCTTGAAAAAGTCTATTAAAATAGTTAAATAACATATACCGGTAAATTTAGTTTGGTGCCAAAATTTCTTTTCTTAATAATCTATGAAATTTTTCCTAAAAACTGTTTCATATAAAGAAACTATGGCATAAAAGAATTTCCATATTACAGATGTAATTGAATTGAAGGGTAAACTGGTATATAAAACTGTAGTAAAATATGCTTCTGGGAAACATATGACAAGAGATATTAAGTATGGACATGTCATATATCCATATGTAGTGCAGGAGCACAAATCTGTGAGATTACTCAGGAATTATTTGGGCCTATGAGGTGATGATTATAGGTCCAGGACTGTGAAACCTTAAATGGGGATCAAGTACAACCTGCGGGGCAATATTTAAAATGCTATTTTAGGGGTTATAAATGTTTAAATTTGTAAAGCAATTTTATCTTTTTTACCTGCTTCTTAAAGAATTAACTTCTATTAATTTTCTCAAAATAATCAGTGAGATAATTAATAGCATTAGCTTATTTAACATTAACTCTAGTACTTTGCATATATCATTTAATATAATGATTTCAGTTTATTTCTGTGTACTTTCCTCCTTTATGCATATGAAC